>JAECMU010131949.1:5864-25303 GCA_016106625.1 Dracogyra subfuscus
TATATATGGAAGAATAATTTGCAATAGTTATCTTGTATTTTATGTTCATTTTATTAATGCATTATATACAATTTAATCACATATAGGCAAATTAAAAAAGATGTGTTTTAAACACTATATTTGATTACATCATTTATGTTCATGTTGACTTCAGGGGTATCAATGAATTCTGGAAGTCGTCCATACTATCTTGCTATCACTGATTAATTTCATGTACATATTAAGTGTGTCACATAAGTAAATGTGATGGAGCTGTGATTAGGCACCTCTATACCAAGTAGCAGTAATCCATATTAGTCCTTTGACGACCCCAGCTTGAGTGGTGTTATCAGAAGCTGAAATTCCCATTGGTATAGCTCTCTGGGTCATTGAGACATACAAGCTACCTCATCACATCAAAGAATGGATCACAAGATCAAATAGAAACAAGTTACGTAAATACAGAGCTAGACGTTTTTAAATAACACAAGTTTTTAAAACTTAAAAATCTTAGTATTTAATATATGCTAAATGTAGCATCTCCAATTGCACCACAGCTGTCTAATCGATCATGATGATTATTTCTTTAAAGCCATATTATAGAACACGAGATAAATGTAAAACCTTAAAAAGTAGTGAGGAAAACTAGTATGTAAGTAGTTTGTTTTAACATATTATGATTCAATAAATATGTATGGTGCCATCATTGTTTTGTAGTTTCATTATTTCTAACAGCCACAGTAGCAGTGTTATCTGTTAACATGGTTTGAATTTAGTTGGGGAGTTGCATTCCCAGAAAAAATCCCCATAAATGTCTGTTTTGAAAGTGCCCTTTTGTTTAGCTGGGGGAAAACTTGTCACTGTGCATCAATTTATTTTACTGCAGTGTATGTGATATTGCAACAGAGATCACATAGCCAATTGCATTAATATCAATGTTGGAAGTATCTATACCAAACAGAACAATTCTAATGGTCAATGCTGAACAAATAAGCCCATACTTAAAAATATGGAATATGTTGGAAGTTGTGCAAAAATCCCATTTTGTATTGCAAATGGAAGGAAATCTTATTTAATGACTCAACACATTTTTTTACGGACCACACAGATATTGAGAGGAAACCTGCTGTCGCAACTTCATGGGCTACTTTTTTTTTTAATTAGCAGCAAGGGATCTTTTATATGCACCATCCCATAGACCGGGTAGTACATACCATGGCCTTTAATATGGTGAACTGGCTGGAATGAGAAATAGCCCCCCATTGGGCTCACCACATGTCCAATGAAGAGCAGACAGATTTGTGTTATTTTACAGCAGTACATTGCATCCTACATAAATTGGTAACAGGAAAGGACAATAATAAGTCAAATAGAGAGATGATTATCTTCAAGTCATACCTCATACCTCACAGCTCTACAAGTCATAACCAGTTACAGGCCAGCAGCAAATCTTTCCAAAAGAAAATATAAAAAATCAGGGGCATTGATATATAGGTAATGAAAAGTAGGTTACAGATAAAGCATTTCAGATAGCATGTACATGAGCCTTTTACTCAGCTTTATGTGGCAAATGCACAAAACAAATCCCAATACGGGATCAATTTAAAAATAAATAAATTAACTTTTAAATGGAATCTGCCTGTAAACTGCATGGTGCACATGGAACTCCTTTTTTATGTTAACACGTTTCATGTTTTATAAGGGTTGGGATAGCATAAATGTCTTTGCAATTTAGCTCCAAATAACCATGTCACCATTGAACACACTGGACTGTGATCAAGCCCTGCCATGTCTGAATGATATATTTATGCAGAGAGATGCCTGAAAATTAGCCATTCTTCATCCATTAACTGCAAGTACATTTGCATACTACCATAACTTCTTGTGACTAGTATATATTGTGTCACTGAATAAATAACAAATAACTAGCTTAAAGCCGCTAAACCGTTTCCACCCAAGAAGATTCTTGTGCTATTATATCCAAATCCATTCCATTTTCGCAAGACAGGTCTAGGACTGTTGTCTCAAATGTAACTCATGTTAACTAAACTCAGCTTAATCCAAGAAATACCGTATGAAAATAGATTAAAGCTTCACTTAATAACCATTACTTTTCAGAGAGGAGTGTTTTTAAAATTCTGAAAAATATATTATGGTTTTAAAAACGCCAGGATGTATAGAAACTTTGAATGTATCAAAATGGATATTTTAAACCAAATTTAAGTAACTTCTAATATAATCGTCAAAAACTGGTTCAGTAGTGAAAAATGTGCCGTTTCAGAACTAGGGTCTGTCACACAAGGGATATTTTGGAAGTAAATTAATTTCTTTCTTAAATTCTAGAAACTTGAAGTCATTGTAACAATGACCATTTTGAGTAAAAATACAAGATTATTGAACAAAGTTTTATAGTGGGTTTACAAAAAAAAACCAGAAGGAAAAAAAGTAAAATGATATTAAAAAATATTTAATGATAGTATGAAACATTCTTGACAAGAAAAATAATGTGTATTAATAATTCAAAACTATTCAAATCTGACCATCACTCCTCATGATTACTCCCAAAATACATGTACTTTGAGAACATGAACATGGTGGATTCCAAGATGGCAAAAAGAAAACAAAACAGGTCAACAAGTTAGTATTTTATTGTTGATCACTTGTTGAACAACTAATTATTAATATGGTAAAGCAGGCATTTTATTAGTATTATTTAAATCAACATCACACAAGGCTCCGATTTTCTTATTAATCCTTGAATTTCAATTACATTTCAAACCACAAATTTGAAAATACATTTATAGTCTGTCCCACAGGAAACCCTTATTTTCATAGTAAGTTATTTATTTTTGAGGCAACCGATTTGTAAATTGCATACAAAAATAGTAATTTTTATTTCCAAATCACTTCTTTTTTTTCTTTTTTTTAATGTCAAACCAAAATGAATTTATTTACAAAAAAACACCTACATTTTTGTAGGATGATGGGACAGACTATAAATTGCTAATAGATATTCAATTTTTATATACCTCTAATGTACATGCTGTGCACCACATATACAAATAAAGCCTTTTACTAATAGCATACCACTAAACATAGTGATATCCCAGAAACCTGCCTCTGTATAGATTGTGCAGTACTTTCTAGAAATCATCTCTCAAAATGGCAACGCGGTATGATTTATGATAGCAAAAACAAACCAGACCACTTGCTGGTTCTTTGTAAAAGTAGCCCGTGTGGTGAAAGCAGGTTTGTTCTGTCAATCCTGACCAACTGTCTACATCAATGTTAAGACCCCAAATAGCTAGTTTAAATGTACCGAGGTTGGTTAAAAATTGCTTTCTTTTCAACAACAAATTTCATTGCCAGAGAATAGTGCATGTACAAGGTACAAACATCATTTGCCTAGTGATTCAGTGTAACCAAGAATTAGTTTCAACTGTTTAAAATTATTTTATTATGCAAATAATACATTGTAAACAGCATGTACCATTAGGCCCACTTTCCATTAATGTGATCCTGTGCATGTTTTTTGAGTGAAAATATACTTTTCCATAATCAAATGGATTACATTACAAAATTTAATGTCGTTAGAATGTACTATAAGTCAAAAGTAAAATTATAAAATGCTTCACATTATGATGTCACTGCACTGGAAAATCACTCATCAATCATTCTTTTTTTCAGTGCGTTGAATGCACATGTACAAAAGTGCGTACATGAAAAATATATGAATTGTATTAACTAATGATTATTGTGTTAATAGAAAGTGGGCCTAAAATTTAACTCCATAAACAGTAACCAGTTGCAAATGTGTTGTAAAATAAATATGAAAAAATAGAAAGACATGAGACTAAGCCAATACTGACCATGATGGGTTATATTGTAAAAACCATACTTTGCCAATATAATTATACATCTTGATTACAGGATAAAATAATATGCTATAATGAATATACACATATACTACCTCCACTACCAAGGACCTGTGAGCAGTGTTCACTCTAACATTTGTAGCCCAGATCAGACCAAAAACACTGATCTGGCTCTGCTAAAATTTAACCCGGTCCAAATGTCACAGTTCCAGCATTCCTTGATTCCAGGACTAAGCTGAATTGTAATTGCGCAGTATGGCGATATGCGACATCACCAGGCTTTTGTTAGCATTTGACATCAATTTGTTTATTTCTTCTAAAAACAACATTACAAGAATGAGGCACAGACTAGTCGAATAAGGAGACCCATGCTCTTCTTAACATTTGGAAAACAGATTTTATACAGGCCTAGATATCAGACTTAAAAACATAATTTAAAAAACCTGATTTTGGTATTTAAAATAGCCATGGAACTGCAACAATTATGCTTTATAAGAACTCTTGCACTAATTGCATCCAAGCTGAAGTGGAGAAATAAACACAAGCAGGCAGAAGATGACATTTTTATAGAATTATGGTACCAAGGCAAATTAGAGGATTACCAAGGCAAACCTGGGTGAAAGGGGTTTGGTTACTGAAAATCTAGATTAATAAACTATCTAAAATTGTTTCAACAGACTGTCTTATGTTTTCACATTTAAAAAAAATATTTTTCGCAATTAAAACATGAGATGCATGTGTCTGTCAATGTCCGATTGT
Organism: Dracogyra subfuscus; assembly: GCA_016106625.1. Lineage (NCBI taxonomy): Eukaryota > Metazoa > Mollusca > Gastropoda > Neomphalida > Peltospiridae > Dracogyra > Dracogyra subfuscus. The sequence continues at coordinate 10,478 of JAECMU010131949.1, forward strand.
CAGGGCACAACAGCAAGTAAGGGGGAAACCATGATAAAATTCTAATCCTTCAAGATAATGATCACTGTAAATTAACAGTGAGTGCGTTCTGTATTGTGATGGTTAATTACATTATTTTTCTGGGATCAAATAGACAATAACACCCGGGAAGCTAATGACGTCATTAAAGGCGACATCATTAGCAATTGGAACAAGCAAAGTTGATGATTTAAGGGTCTACAGTTAGATTATTGTCAGGTATTTTTTTCAAGAAATACCAAATATAGAATCAGTTATGTAGAAAGACAATTCAGTTTACAATGGATATAACCATAGAGTTTTTATATTTGCGGGTGTTATTGTCTATTTGATGCCCACAAAATAACATTTGCAGGATCAAATAGACAATAACACCCGCAAATTTAAAAACTCCTTATGGTTATCTGTCATGATAGAATAATCAACAAAGTTATAATAATTATTGTGAACAATTTCCATGTCAGAAGTAATGAAAAAATGCACTCACATGGTGTCTAATGGTAACACATTTCGTTTGCCAGCACATAATTATGGTACCATAAGAAACAATATGCGACTGACTCGGTCCAAATTTAGCTCATTCCAAGTACGAATAAATTTTAACACAGTCTGAAAAATGCTAGTGTGAACACAGTATTTGTGTATGTGTCCACTGCTCTAGTAATGTGCCAATAGTAAAATGCCTACTACTTAATGATAGTAGGAACACTTTATACCAGCATTATTACATACATGTTTTTGCCAAACTATTGTAATACTGTTTTACTGATTATACACACATATACACTGCAAACCAATTGTTTTTAGAAGATTAATAATTGCATAATATGTACAGCTTAGCTACCATATACCAATTGTCAGTAAATAATAAATATGCAGTATCCTAAGATTATAAACGTTAATTCAATGATGCTAAAAATATATTATTCTACAATTTACATATACAAGACAGGTACATCCATTCCCGAGGATTTTTTTCCATTGTATAAGTTGGTGTTAATAATTCTGAACAGTAATCAACTAGATTGTAATGTTTTGTGTTTTTCCAAACAGCCATCCAGCTTGATAGGATAAGAGGAGCCACAAATTACTTTAGTTTTACCAGTTACTGTCCGAACAAAAATGTTAACTACACAAAATTGCTCTCCTATCTTTAATTACCTTTACATTTCTCCCAAATTTTGTCCACACACAAGTTGTGAAAAACCCATTACAGTGACACATCTTCTACATATGAGATTGTAACGATGTCGCCAGTATCAACTTTTCTGAGATAGCATAAGGAAAAATACATGCATTTTTCAGCTGTCTGCCATTTTGCTTTTTTAATTTTATGGGGTGAAAGCCTCCAAAGTATGTGACATAATTAATATATTAATAATCAATAATCTTTAGTGGTATATTTAAAGAAACAAAAAATAATGTAAAACATTAATTTGACGTCATCACGTTTGCTTTTATATAACATGTCATATCCTTTCACCCCTCTTGGAGAATATTCCATAAAATTACATGCTTTTTGCCCTATGCGATCTCAGAGAAGTCGATATTGGTGACATGGTTATCATATAGTATGTGAAATCTGTGTCATTGCAATGGCGTTTCCTAGATTTCTGTCTGGACAAAATGTGAGTAAAATCTAACGAAAAATAAAGGTAGGAGAGCAATTTTTGGTAGTTGTTAACATTTTGGTTCGGAGAGTAGCATTCAGAAAAATCTTGATCTTTCGATTAAATAAAATATCAAATTAACTAGGTTAACATTCTTTGCAAATAACAGTTTTCTTGACACTCTTAATTGTAATAGATAATACATCTGTTTTATTAATTTACAGCCATCCCATTTGCCTAGTCTTAGCAATGTGATTTTTTTATTTTGAAAAAATGTTTTTGATTGGTCCAGAGGTGCTTACTTTTTCATTCATATCTTGATGAACTGAAAACATTTAAGCCACGCCTACTACCCCCTCCTCCCACTGACACGCACTACTTTTGTGCAACAAACAGATTATTCAGGAAACAATATTTTGATATTTTGAATAAAATACATGTGAAAGCTACAAAAGCAATAATTAAAAAATGTATATGATAAATTGATGGAAAATGCTATAGCAGAGTAGACATGTAGACCTATACGCATTGATTTAAAAAAGAAATCTTCACTAATCATGACATGAGACTTGGTCGGTGGCCAAAGAAATCATGTAGGAAACTTCACACCTGTAAGCAATGTTCTGCAGTTGTTGGTGAAAATTAAACTGTTCCACAGACCACATAAATGTTTCACTTTCATAAAATATAAACTAAACACGAATAGGACAATACCTTCCAATAAAACGAAATGATCCATAAAAATGCACGGCAGCTAGATAAAATGGAGTCGCTTATCAACATTACAAAAAAATCACCTGATTCAAATGTGACATACCCCGGTAAGTATCAATGAAGTTTACACAAACAATACTACTGGCGTATTTAAAGCTAAACTAAATAAATTCAGTTATGTATTGTTAAAGTATGCATATAAATTTAATTATAAAATTTAACCACAATTATTTTTTGGTTAATGCAAGTATGAACTGAAAAAACTATGTGCACACTTTTGTATAATCCCACTAGGCAAAGTCACAAAGTGTGCACATTGTTTTTTTCTGTTCATACTTGCATGAACCAAAAAAATAATTGTGGTTAATTCTTAAATATGGTACATTGGTTGCTATTAGTATTATAAATATAACAACCAATACTTCCAGTGGAAAAGAACACACAAAAGATGCAAAACCAGCAACAGTTACATAACTCTCTAGTAGTTTTATTATCCTAAAGCATCAAAATGTCAAACATCATGAAATGCAATACATGATTTATTACCAATATGGTAAAAATGTCTTGGTACGTATCAAAGTGGTACATCCCACTAGAACGTCAAGTGGGACTAACACTTCGTGATGTCATTGATTGACACACTACAAACTTACAGGAAGTCAACCAAATGAGTTGACTGATATAAATTAAGATCAACAATGGGTAATAATAGGATGTTAAACTTTTTGTATGTTTATGTCTCTCATGAAATAATTTGCACTGTCACTCACAAAAGCTTGTGACAACTGAAAATATTCCATTATGAATTGTCACTAAGGATTTACCTAACAGGAGTGGGTATGAGAGGGAGACTATAAAAGCAAAACATATTTTTTTTTATAATAAATTTTCATGTGCCAGATTTAAGTGATCATCTTATGCACATTTTGTTATTATGTGTAAAAATGTGACAATGAAAAATTTATCAAAATTGAGCAATACACAATTCTGTGAGCTGTTATTATTACATGAGCAACAGTACTGACAAATATAAATATTCAATAAAACAGCTTTGTACAGTAACACACTTCAAAAATACATATTTTGTTACCGGTACATAAATTTTTTTTGTTAAAAAGTTCATAAATGTCTGAATACAGGTGAATGACTTGAAAGTATTATGTTTACATCAGTGAAAGACTGATGTGTTAATATATCAACTGCTGGCTGATCACTGGAGCTATCAAACATTCTAGAGAGAACAAAATTAAAAATCCAAACTAAAGTAATAAAACAGCATCATCATAAACAGAGAATAACTGGTTACAGTCTTAAGATACCGGCTTTATCCTGCTACGGTACAAATTATGAATGCTGTTCTGCACAACAACATTAGCATTCAACCCGTGTAGGATAAAGCCAATAGCAGGATAGTAAACACTATTTAATTTATCCTACATTATCAAAAAATAAATGAAATGAATAATATATTTGACAACTTTACCATTTTACAGAATTGTGGATCCACACATGTATATATACATATTGCTTTGTTGCTTAGAATATTTGTACACCATAACAAAATGCCTCATATTTAAATTAATTATTATTATATGCTCAAACATCAACATTTCTTAGCTGATCATATCTGAACGACAAAACGATAATACATAATCAGGGCTGTATCTCTGCACAAAGCAGAGTTGAATGATAATTTGACAAGAGTGGTTGATTCCATGAATCTCTATCTAATCTCTATCTAGTCTACAGAACAGCCACTCCCGACGAGATCCCAGACTAGTTTACTAAATCAAACCTAGTACTGGACAGAGCTCATTAGAATAAGTACAGCTGTGATGACAGGCACTCATGAATCACCGTTGACATCAGTTCACAAAAGGTGAGCATAACCTGCCAGACTGATGGCACCTGCTAAGAGCACTCCCACCACAGATGTCAAGTCTAAAACGATGAAAAAAGTAACAAATGTGCAAACGTTTCCACCAAAAAGATGAAAAGGTTTGCAGAAGTTCAAATTATGAAATAGCATGAACCATAATTTTGGTCAGTAATGCATCGTATTTAGTTTACTAGAAAATATTTTGAATACCCTCAGAAATCCCTGGCCATCATAACACTGAATGCACAACTTCTGTGTCAGAATGATATGGCATTGTTTGAAATCTACAAATAGTGAGTATGCCCTAATGCATCTTAAAACTTGTCATATGTTGACACCAAAAGCTGGAGCAGAAGGTATAAAAGGGAAAATTGACTATTGGGGGAAAAAAAGAAAGAAAAAAGTGCTGATGTGATGTGATAAATTCATTCCCTTACAAGAACTGACATATACTTAGCCAAAAAGGTTTAGCAATGTGATAAATGTGCATAAATAAAATAAAAGCTGACACTGATGTAACTGAGGCATCACAGAAGATAAATTTTAGTTCAAAATGAAATGTGTGACTTATGTCAATAAGTGATGCTTGGAGGTCCATACACAAAAATCAGAAAATTGTCCAAGCACCTTGGGCACTGTATGATGCAGGGGTTCTAGAATTTGTTTAACATTCACTTGCCATTGGGCAAGTGGATTTGAAAATTCACTGGCCATGGTGAAAAATTCACTTGCCCAATTTTAACTGTTGATAAAAAAAAAAACACCCAGTATTTTAAAATAATTAACTTTTTAATGTACCAGGTGCATTTTGCATACTGAGATCATATGTAAATGTTTGTCAAGAACACAAAGGCTCATTAGGCACACTTTATGATTCGTTTAGAAAAAAAAACACATACAAAAAAGAAAAGAAACAAGAACCTTTGTTAATAAAGTGTACATGTATTACAGTTTAAGGCTTACACCCTAATTTTCCCCCTCCACACACACCGTTCACATACAACATGCAAAATTAGTAATTTTTCAATATAGGTACTTTGTTAGTTATAATAAGTAAATATAACAAAGTATCTATATTGAAAAATGTCAGGATATTGTGTAATTAGTTATTTTTATTATTTATTTTTTGCAATTTATGTGATATTTTGTAAATTAAATTAATAATTTACACATCGACTGTTTTGTAACATAAATGGTGACATGCAACCTTTAAAAACTAATAAAAAGACTGGTTACCGTTTTGCATTTTACGCAAGTACTGTACTACCATTAACATAGTTTTTTTTGTTTTCATACGATCCAAGCGTTGTAGATTGTTTTTGTTTTTTTACCACTTGCCATTGGGATCGCACAAAGTAACTATTACTGGCGCGAATCCAAAAACCACTGGCCTCGGGCCACCGTATTCTAGAAGCCCTGGTATGACGATAGCAGCACAACAGCTCATGCTTCTGATAAGACGGTGGATCTCAAGTGATAGAGATCCATTCACGAGTTAAAGCATGTTTAAGATTGTGGACATTGTGAATATGTATGTGGATTCTCTCGTACCATACAGCCTCAAAACTCCCACACTTGCACAATAGGGAACAGTCAAGCGGTCTTGCAAGCCAGTTCAGTGGCTAAATAGTGTTCCTCTGAAGAAGTCCATTCATTAGTCTGGCTGAATGCTGGAAGGCATTGTCCTGTTAAAACAAAATGCCTGGATGCTGCTGCATCAAGAGAATGACAATTTCATCTCTCTAATACTGAGCATACGGATTCCCATGAATGATGAAAATTAGGTTATTTTGTCCGATGTCATGAATTCCTGCCTAAACCATGACACTTCCACCACCACACCGGTCACATTCAGTGCACAAGGGACGTTGTACCACTGTCAATGCCCAATGTACTCAGACACGTTATTGACAATTTTCAGATGTTCGTGTAATGACCCCAAGCACCATTTAACAACATGACAGTCATGAATTTCATTTTGTATTCTGTTACTTGTACTGATAAATGATGCCTCTATTAAATCCAGTGTCTAGTTTTATTTTTTAAGTCACAAGTTTTATTTTATTTAAGCACATTTACCAAATTGCAAACAAAATATATGACATCATATTGTAAGATAGGTGCTCATCAAAATGTAAATTACAAAACTAAATATCTAATGGTCAATAAAGTAAAATCTGATTGTTAAATATACAAAGAAGTAGAATAAATGTTCACCATTTTGTAGTGATAGAAAATGACATATTTTGTTTTCGGTAGCTGATATTAAAATATTTTGTAAAACAAAAACCAAACACAAAATGTGCTAATAAATATAAAGTGTCAGAATTCATCACGTTCATCTTTTGAGTTCTGAAACATTTTAATAGATTTAGTCTATCAACTCAGTCAGGAAAATGTTCATACATTTGATACTTCTCAATGTTTTGATACACACAAAAAAAGTGGAAATGATAAAGCATTTTTACTAATCAAAATTAAAACATCCCGTTCCTTTAAAACAATCAACATCTTACACTGTAAGTGCAAAATTATTCAAATATATATTCATTATCAAGTAAAAATTGTAATGCAATCGTAACTTCCTACATCAACATGTACATGATCAGATTAAGATGTGAATTTCATTGCACTCGAAAGGTAATAATATATATATATAAAAAAGTTAATGAACAGGATTTGATCAAGTAAAGAACATTATGACTCACATAAGATTAACAGTAAACAAAACCGAAAACTGTTGTCATGACAACAGCTAGCACTAAATCACCACAATGGCATTTTAAAATTGTTGAGCTCACATTTCTTCAATGGTTGTTTGTAAGTGTGATGGCACAGAACAAAGGACAGAAGATGTTCCTTTGTGTGGCGAGTGTGACCTTCGTTTTAAACTGCCGCGACAAGGTGACCCTGGAGATCCAAGTCTCTTCACAGGTTTGCCTGGGGAACGGTGTTTGTCTCTAGGGGTCAGCTGACAAAACTTCATAATCTGACGAGGTGTCAATCCATTTGCCGTTCTTAACTGTATTGTGTCTGTCATTGGTGTGGTAGTATCTCCATCACAGTTTCCACGTTCAGCCAGTGGAGATCTCACCAATTTTTTACTTTTTGGTGTGCAGACATCATGTATTGTGGCTATTAATGAAGAACTGAGATCCACATTAACACCACCAAATGTTACATTCTTCGCATCATTTATGCTGCCCTTAACCACATTAGAGGCCTGGCTTTTATTATCATTTGCTGCAGCTCTCTTATCAATAGACACACACCCATCGATGCCAGGCTGTTTAAATACACTCTCCACCATTTGACCCGAATCAGGCTTCTCCTGAACAGAAGATAAATTGGACGTCAAAGATGAAATAGATGAACTACTACCAATGCATTCCTCCAACAAACTTGGTGCTGCTTCTGAACATGTCGAAGAAGCCATTTGGGGATCCTCAGCTGTACAGTTTACACTAATCTGCTGTGCAACAACAAGCTTAGAAGCTGACGTGGGATCTCTGGATAAACTCTGCAATCTTTTCAAAGCCTCACATTTCTCCTTTGCTAGCAATGCAAGTTCCCGTAGCTGGGCTGCATGCTTATCATTCCTTGAAAAGATGGATGGTATTCTGATGGGAGACACACCGCGACGGGAAGTCGAGTTAGGAAAACGAAATGGAGACCGATGCCTTTCAGCAACATCTACAGAAGTGGAGTCCATGAACTGTCGGACATTTTCTGCCACTTTGCCGGCCTGGTTCACTTGGATGTTAGCAACGCTGTCATGTTTGGGAATCAAAATTTGTGCCCTCTTGATGACAACGTGGCAATTCTGATCAGTCCCAGCTTGCTGTGAAGTGTTGTGCAAATATTCTTTCTTTGTATTCTTTGTGTTTGGCTCCTTATCCAGATGACAGGTTCTATTTGCTGCACAACTGGAAACACTTGTTGACATGACAGAGACTTCCGATAACTGACTACAGTTTTTCGAGTAGTCAACAATGCTAGACTTTGGAGGTGTTTTAACAGGCAATTTATAGTCCTGAGCACTATCAGCATTGGCCAAATAACCAGCTCTGGCCAGTATTTTATGGGTATCTGCCGAAATCAAAATGTTAGGTTTGATATTGTGCCGACGTGATGTTTGCATATACATACTCTGAGAGCGAGCTACATTACTGGAAGGTGTTGGTGCCAGCTGGTTAGCCGAATTTGATTTTTTCACAGTATGTTGAAGAGAGCGGTTAGGATTGTGGCTAGCTATCTGGCCACTAGAAAGAGAAATATTCGGACCTCTTTGAATACTTCTGTCCACAATAATGCTGTCGGTCTCTATGAATGCAACGTCAAGGGATTCTTTCTGTTCTGGATCTGCCCGCACTACTCCTGCAGTGTAATCTAGAAGAGACCCTTGGCCACTGTCAGTGGACAAGCACCTTTGTAAGTTAGAACGATTGCTTTCAACAGAATCTATGGAAGAGGAACTGAGCAAACTATCGGTACTGTTGCTAGAATGTAGTGCAGATGGCAAATTTTGCTGTGAAGCTGAAATCATATTTGAAACAGAGCTTCCTGAGCTCTTTGATGATGCATTCGACTTCAAGCTTGATGAGGACAAAATTGGAACATGTATGACAGTACCTCCTGAAATTGTTGAGAAACCTGCCTCCGATTCATCAGAATCATACTCCATGGCCTGGGCTTCATCCGCAAACTGATTTGGTGGTGGAAGAATAACACTTGTAAGACTGGCATTCAGCGTCTTGTTTGAAGCAGCCTTTAGCATCGCTTCCTTCGACTCAAACACTTTCAAATTTCCCGCTTCTTCAGACACAGGGGGCACAATGATGGGGATAGGTCCACTAATGTCAGGTCTTTCAAAACTTTTACGCAGCTTTTTAAGCTGTTGCTGTTCTCCTTTCAGCAATCCATTTTTGATGGTGTTGGGCTGACCTCGTCTTAGAATCTGCATATTTTCACTCAAGGAAGATCCATCGGCTGACAGTGATCGTTTATGAGGTTTGCGACCGCGTGGAACATCTGCACGAGATGAACGAGTGTTGGCATACAGGCTGTAGGATCGTGTTAATGAATAACTGGAATTTGCTGTCTGATCCGCGTCCAGAGTGTTAGCATCAACTATGAATCCTTCATTCAGCATTTGTGTATCGTCAAATCTGGAGATCACAGATGAATCTACTGCCAATAGCGATGGGGAATTCAGAGTAATAGCAGCAATGGGTGACTCTCGTTTTGGACTAAGAATAAGCACACCATTGTGGTCAATAAAGCCATAATCATCTTCAGACACACCCTTTGGACTGGCCAGCCTCTCTCCGATCTGAGATGTCTCTTCAACCTAAAAATATATTTCAAGTCAAGATATAATTTCAAGGTTAATCCTAATTAAGCTGAATAATTTTATCAAAATGTTATAATTTCTACAAATCAAAGTTTGTAAATTTGTTGACAGACTTAATAAAAAGAACCTTGTTACTTATTGAAAAGTGTAGGTTTTCTAAGATGCCATATTAGAAATAAACATTTGACAACAAATTGCTGATTCTTCATTATTCAATATACATTAATGGTGTCATTAAACAAAATATTCTTAATAGCAGACAATATGAATACACACTAGTACTTTATGCAATGTTTATAATATGCAATATACATGTAAAGAATATAAAATAATCACCTTATCTGCCTTTCCTCCACTCATTCTACGGAAAATATTCTTGCCTTTTAGCTGTTTCTTTGCAGATTGTGTTGAAAGATTAGCACCAGAGGGAGTCCTACAACAAAACAAGCCATTTTAAAATAAATAACAGACAAATTTTACAACTGACAGTTATCATAATCTTTATGGAAGAGTAACTTCTCTCGATGAACCAGACCATCATCCTGAGGTTGTTTTATCAGGATTAGTGATGTGCGATTATGAAAGTTGGCTTCGGTTTCGGTTTTCAGTTTTGGTTGAACAAAAGAGTCGAGTTTTGGTTTCTGTTTGTATGAAATATGTTTTGAAAAGAAATAAAACGTAACACATTTTGTACTGTTTCAGTCCTATATAAAAAAAAATTGACACACTATCTTAACCTAAAAACATCAACAAAAAGGATCAGCTAATGGAACAACTTTTTTCTGAAAAAGTTAAAAATGGTTTATTTTAGCCACAATGGTCTAGGATTGGTAGGAAATCCTGAACACAGCTATAACTATTGTTGGTCTTATTTGTTATAAGAACAAAAGTGTACAATTTCCGTCAAAGTGTCTAATTACCCCTCGGGCCATATCTGACAAACTCATTTCCAAAGCTAGTCCTAGTAATCGGACTGTAACAGAGCTAGACGGACATTTGGATGGTTATTAGACCTTAAAGTCAGAGTACTCGGGCTACTCCAAAGCCAGCTTGTGTGACTGCCAGAAAAAAGAAATCTAATAAGTAACACAACTGAAAACAAACCCCCATGTGGCATACAATAATAAAATATCTTGTTCACTATTACACTAAGTGCTAACATAATTATGATCTTTTCAACAATGTATCAAGTATATCACCAACATTGCAGATTCCTTAGGATAATTTTAAGCTGATGATGTTTAGTGTGTTACCGAACTCCGTGGGACCTCCACCCAACCACCCCCACGTGGCAGTCAAATTTATTAACGTTGCAGTGTTTATGCACTGCTATGAATAACAGCAAATTTGTGTCAATAACTACACAACACCATTTTCAAATCATTTCATGTCATTAATAAAAACGTATGGACAAAAACTAACTCGTGTTCCAGACATTTGATCGTGACGGTGACATCATTAAAAGCAAAGTTTACAACTAAATCATTTATTTAAATATTTTAAATAAAGATATTTTTATTATTATTATTATTATACATGTTCGAATATCAGGCCCGATTGAAGACAGTTCTAAATATAGCTGCATGGAGTGACAAACTCCACTCCGATCACGTGGTATTTACTAATCGTCCATCAATTATGGTACCTTTTAATCTCGGTACATGTATGCTCGAAATAATGAAAGCAATGACAGGGATGGGTGAATAAATAAGCTGAGTCCCTATCTTTCATATGTTTGCATTTTTTAACCCCAGGAATTCAGTCTTGTGTATTTTTTTGATGTAAGTTGCTCATATTGCCATGCTTGGCTGCGATATCTTTTTCGCATAACTTGCATTTAGCTGTTTTTGACTTACATTCCGTTTTCACGAAATATTTCCACACAAGACTTGCATCATCTTTGCTTTTATCCATGCCTTTGAATGTTTGATTAACTTGAAGTTTTCATTGCAGGGTGGGGGGGAGAGAGAGGAAATTTATAAAACAGGAAGTACTTTTTTTTTCTATGTTCAGTTTCCGATATTTTTATAAAACCGAAACCGAACAGATTTCGCGGTTACCCGCACATCACTAATCAGGATCATCACTTACTAGAAATGGTTCTGTTTTGGTTGAGCCACCCAAGGCTATTCAGGCATAAATATCATAAATTTAAATAACAAGGTGGCTCTTGACAAACCAGAAATAATGATCTCATTAATGCCATTGTATTTGTTACAAAATACTTAATATTTAAGTCATTACAATGCACATGTACCCAGTTTGAAATGGAAACAGAAAGAGTTGACTGAATACTATTGTAACAAAAGCAACAGCTCCCCCCACCCCCCCCCCCCAGTGCAATTAAGATAAATACACAAATATTTTTTCAATTTTTCACAAAGTATTTTTTCTCTTCTTTTGATACTTAGTAGGTCCTCAGTTTCCTTATGAATTTTTCATACATGTTTGTTGGATTATTAGACACATATATCTGATTTTCTAGCTAAATATATTTTTAACTACCTTATTTTCCCATGTAGTTAAATATCTCTTTGACATATTCACTGTATATACCTGTGTGTGGATATCATGTCAATAAGCAGGGAATATGAATGTTTGATGGCATCACCATATAAACAAGTTCAGTCATCAGCCATCTATTTTATACAGCGATAGAAAATAAGCATAGGATAACTAGAGTTGTTGGGACAAATGGACAAGTTCTTATTTTGAACACTGTTGTAGTACTCTGTAAATAATAAATGGTTAAGTACTCTTAAGTCTTAAATTATGTGTTTCTATAGGTTGTGAAGATTTACCATTACCTTTTAAGTTTCTTACTGCTGAGAGGGCTAAAAAGATTCAGCTTTTTACGCGATGTCTTGATATCTGGACATGGAGTAGCTGTGAAAGGCAGTTGAGATGTTTCACCGAAAGTAATGCTAGGTGTGTTCAGTACTCCCATTTTTCTGGCATCTGTAAAACATTAAAACATATTGTGATTGAAATCAGTAATAATCAACATGATAACCATGTTTAATCCCATGTAACCAAACTTTTGGCACCATTAACACGTTTTAATTTTTTTTTTTAAATATAGTTATCATATTTTGCCAAAGTATACACATGTAGTGATTATAGAAAAATACCCTTGCTTGATTTGAATGTTGAAGTTTTGATGCAACCTAATAGTGTATAAAAGATTGGTCAATAGTTTAGTGACAGGATTTATCCAGTTATTTTGCAGTACTTTATATAGGCCCCAAAACCAAGTGGCACTAAAAATTCCCAATCGTGGGGGTTTTTGGTATAATTATGATACATTGCATCATTTGATGCGCTAAAAAAAATCCAACCCATTCCAGTTATGATTGAACTGTGTTAATTTTCCAAATCTCACCAGACATAGGACCTAGACAAAAAACCCTGAACAATCTCGGAGTGACAAAAATTTGAAAGAAATTCAGGCAGTATGTTCAAACATCAAACTGCGGTAATAATTGTATCAACTAATGGTGCTAAATTTCCAGAAATTCAGCATGCACAAACAAGATGATCTTTTAGTACCTACCATTCTCTCTTTTTCTCCTGCCTATTCCTGGAGTAAATGGAGTGCTGGCAAGAGTGGCCTGTTGTGGTAGATGCTGCAAAATGGCTTTTCTGAAAAAGAAAGAAAGAACAAAATTATCAATTATGTCCAGGTTTGTAGTGATTTACAAATTATAGCCAGGAAAAAGACATGTGACACAGAGTTGCAATTAATTTTTCTTTATGAGGTACAACATTTCAGTGTTTAAAGGGATATTTGTGCGATACCTTAAACTAAGGCTATTTACATACAAATTTTGGTTATTTCAATACTGGTTTGAGAGAATGGAGTATTAAGCCTGATGAATAAGCAGTAAGTGATTTTTTTTCTACTGGTATACATATTTCCATAGACAGAAAACATCATGGTTATTGATGGGAAAACCTTGAAACCGATTGGTACATTCATTTGACCAATTTGCACTGAAATCAGAGTTTGACAAATCCATTAGCCCTCAGTCCCGGCTAGTGAATTTGTTGTCCACTGTATTACTATAATTTACATGACACTAACAAAAGCTTCTGTTGAAATGAAATGCCCATCACTCTAATCCAAACTGGTCTAGTAGATTAACAACTAGAAGAAACAATGGATCCTTGCCACTTTCCAGTGCCAAGAGACAATATCGTTCTGTCAGATTTTCTCATAATAAATCAACTTTTTGTAGTTTATTTATAGCTCCCATTACACATGATTATCATTACATTGTCAAGGATACTTCTTAAAGATCACAATAATTATTATAGTTGAACAGGCAAGTGTTTTTCAAATGCCCTAAGTTCATTATATTCAAGTGAAGGCTTGTACAGATAATCACTAGCTTTAAAAACAAGGCAACTTACTTTTTAGAAGCTGAAAATGGTACATCCCCAGAAACCTTCCTCTTTCTGATGACAACAGGGGTGACCATGTGATGAGAGGCGTGATGAGAGGCGTGTTCAAGGCGACTGGGCAGCGACTGAGTACTTTCATTGTTATGAGCTGTGCCTGGCTGTGTGGTACTCACATTCTTACCATCAGTGCTGCGACGCAACTTGGCCAAACCATTAGCAATTGTGCTAACAAGACCTATAAGAACATTAAACATGATATGCTGCAAGATTATAAATTTTTAGGGTGGTTGTTTTTAAATTTATGAGAAATATACTGGGGGATATATATATATGTATGTGCAGAACTTAGTCCGAACGGACGTAGAAAGAAAAGTATTTTAATGTGCTAATTGTACGATCCTGAAGATCGATATTGCATATTTTAATACTTAAAATGGCTTTAACTATCTTTAACAGGTGTCATTTCAAAGAATCTTAACAAAACTTGCCTTCATTTTAAAACAATAGCAGTTTTTATTGATGACAATAAACTTGTAAATGCCTTGAGCCAATTATCTCAGACAGTGGATCGCCATATGTGTTTGTGTTATCACGTGACACGATCAGATACCATTTTGAACGAGGATATCATGCAAAGCAATAGTGAATGATAATGAGATTTAATTTAAAATAATTTGTAAGAAAGATTAATATTTTTAACATTGAAAACATTTGTCAATTTATACAAGTTTTTATTTTAATTTTAATTTTGTAAACAATAATCTGATAATCTGCTTAGGTAGCCTAGAAAATAAACAGCGATTGAGTTATGGTTTAGTTTAGACTTCAGCTGGTGGCAAATAGTCTTG
>JAECMU010131958.1:0-10217 GCA_016106625.1 Dracogyra subfuscus
TATATATATTTATTTATTTAATTAAAAAGCAATATTTCAACCAACCCACTGTATTCAAACTGATACAATGTTTGACAACTGAAACTAATAAGGAGATAAAATAATATTGGCAAATTCTTACAACAGCGCGTGCTGTAACCTCATCGTGGTGCAACCTCATCGTGCTGTAACCTCATCGTGGTGCAACCTCATCGTGGTGCAACCTCATTGTGGGGCAACCTCATCGTGGTGCAGGGGTGTAACATTATCTTTGAGAATGGCCAATACAGCACACATTGAACTTTTTAGTAAAATGCAGTGTTCGTAAAATGCTGTGATATTTGTATTTTTTGCACAGTCCTTTACACTGTGTTTTGTTTAAATATTGAACTTTTATATTTATGTGATTTAATTGTAACCCAGGGTAGTTTTGTATAATTTATAATAATAATAATATTTATTAATAAACACATATATTTATCTTTATATTTATTCCAGGTTGAATACTTTAATGATTGATTAAATGTTATGAAGGGCTGCATTATATTCTTAAGTTATCAGTTGGTCAGCAATGTTGCTGTGGTATGTAGTTGGGCGTTGTCCGACGCACGTGCTATTCATGACAGGCTACGTGTGACTGAATACTTTGACCTATGACAGATACTAATTCATGCTAGTTAAAATCCCATCTTTTCGCTTTCTTAATTAACCCCACCCTTGGATTCATACGTTTGTCTTCAGAGAACCCACACATATATTTACCACTGTGAAACATTTCTTTATTTTAACCGACTGCAAAGTCGTTGTTAAGTTATTTGTATATCTGCTGGGTGTTTAGCGCAAGCTAAATCCAGATGTTCTGGTGAGCATATTATTTTATTAATTAACGTTTTCATGACGGTTAACGCATATCATATATATGTATATTCGCGAGTACACGCTAAATGTATTATTGTATTTGTAGAATGTACATGTTAACCCACTGAGATACGCGTATGTGTATTGTATTTGTATATATTTTGAACAGTGTGGTAAACGTTGTTTTATATTTTATGTATTTCAGGTTTTATTCCCCTACTTAAATAAATATTTGAACCTGCACAGAAGTCCTGTTTTACTTCCACCGAATGAGGGTTGCATAATGTTTACCATATTACCATAGTTTGACACCCAATAGCCGATGTATTTTTCGTGCTGGTGTGTCGTTAAACATTCATTCATTCATTCTTGCAACAGACGAACCGATTAGAGTAATTATGTGTACACATATAATGCTGTTTTTAATGTTTAAGATAAACAAGATTAACAGTCAATTGCAGAGTGGTGTCATCTTCAGAAGTATGTTTGATAGTTTTAAGATAAATCAGATTAAGATATTCTTACACAGGCGAGTCCAGGGTGGCGTCGATTTCAACAGGTCTTGGGAAGAGTACAAGAACGGATTCGGCGACCTCTCAGGAGATTTCTGGTTGGGGAATGAACTTCTACACTCATTCACGGCAGCAAAGGTAATCATCTTAGAATAGCAAGGCTAACACATTAAAAAACATAAACGTTTTTTTTTTTTTTTTTTTTTTTTTTTTTTTTTTTTTTTTTTTTTTTTGGTTTGTTTAACGACGCACTCAACACATTTTAATTACGGTTATATCGGCGTCGGACATATGGTTATGTCGAGAAAAAACCCCAGTGGTCAGCTGACGGGGATCGATCCTAGACCGACCGCGCATCAGGCGGGCACTCTACCACTGGGCCATGCTGCCCGCTAAACATAAACGTCTCCATACGTTTATTTCTCCCATCCCTAGCCATGCAAGACAGGCGTATTTCATGACGTCAGCCCATGCGGAATAAATCTATCTTGCATGACCACTTGACTTCTGTTGTTTGCGCTGATATTAACATTGGGTGACGTCAGGTAAACGGCAAAATAACGCAAGAAATACTTTTTATATTTCATAAAAACAAGGAAACCTGCTGTCACAATGAAATTATACTATCATTTTCGGTTTATACTTTCAGTATAAACCATTTTTGGGTACGACCTTTTCAATGGTTATGATTATATTATTGTAAGATAAAAAATAAAACATGTAGGTTTTTCATGTTTTCCCAAAATGCTTGTTTTTCATCTACTGGATGGGAGAAAAATAATCCTCCATTATGTTTCCATGTGGGACAGGGCTATTCCACCCTCGGGTACATAATTTGATGTCAGGGACTCGGCAAGCCTCGTCCCTGACAAAAAATTATGTACCCTCGGGTGGAATAGCCCTGTCCCACATGGACACATATGAAGGATTCTTTTAGTGAAAATTGGGTAAGAAAAAACACAACTTAAATTTGAAATTAAAAAGATAAAGATGAGAAGACCCTGTTTATGGCTCTATGAATAGTGACGTCTATACATTCTAGTCATCACATATGTCTAACAATATTCTTGACATGACATGACATGACATGGAGTCACCTCTGAAAACAGTATCACTAAATATATTTTGGAGGTCTCATTTATTTATGAATACTATTGAATATAATTATGTCGTGACCAGAGATGTATACGAGTGTTTTAGTGATCCTGTGCCACTTGTATTGTTGACCCTCACACCACGACTCCAAATCATAACCATACTACTAGACTGTAGCATACAACTAAACACACACACACACACACACACACACACACACACACACACACACACACACACACACACACACACACACTGTACCAAAATGTGAATGTTTAGTATACATTTGTTGTTTGGAGACAGTCTTCATTACGGACCTTCACGGTTATTTGACGGACCGCAGTCTAACGGTTCAAGGACAATATTAAAATGTTCTATGTCATTATTACTCTTACTATTAAATAAATAGTATATAATTGTTATGTAATCGAAACACGTATGGTTCACTACCTGTCGTTCTATGCATGGCAAGTGTTGTCTTCGGTCTAATAATAAAACTTGTTTTCTTGAAAAGACGGACATAATGAATGAATTAATGAATGAATGAATGTCAACAAGCAGGCCGACTTCGCTAGATATGATGTTTCATTTTGTCATTAAATTTTGTAAACAATAAAATGCTTAAAAACAAACCAATTCCGTAGGGCACGGTGGCAAAGCAGGTAAGGCAGCGAGACAGTTTTTTCTTGCCGTCGACACCGTAATATTTTTCAGGCATAAAGGCAAGTATGGAGGGCAGCTGCGACAATTTCCATTGGTGTTGTGGTGAAATTCGAACCCTGTTTCTATTGAGGTGAAGCTGTGAAAATAGCACACTATTATTGTTTAGCCTGTTGCTGTATTAATTGGGTTGTAACCGGATTGTTGTTTAGATAATTTATGATATTATGTAAACATACTAGTGTATAGTAGTTAAATATTAGTTTACTGTATTTATTAATTACTAATTTCAGGCATTTATAAAGTGACCGTTTCCATATTAGAGGCATGGCTATTTTATCGTGACCTTTATTACCTTTTTTTTTTTTTTTTTTAACGACGCACTCAACACATTATAATGACGGTTATATCGGCGTCGGACATATGGTTATGTCGAGAAAACCCCCAGTGGTTAGCTGACGGGGATCGATCCTAGACCGACCGCGCATCAGGCGGGCACTGTACCACTGGGCCATGTTTATTACCTTATATTCGTGTATAAATTTGTGTGAAATATTATTGTTTTTCATCCAACTTTTGCCCAAATAACAGTTGGTACGAGTTATTAAAAGTGCAACGTCATAGCGATTACCCTTCAATCTATCGGATCATAAACATTTTAAAGAAACAAACATTAAAGAGATCCAAAAATAACAGCAAATAAAGAATACAGCTCACACACATAACATACAGAAATTAAGCATTTATAGATTACAGATACACATTACAGATTTTCACAGGTTCACAATAAATTGTTTTGTTTTTGTTTAACGACGCACTCAACACATTATACGTACGGTTATATCGGCGTCGGGCATATGGTTATGTCGAGGGAAAAAACCCAGTGGTTAGCTGACGGGGATCGATCCTAGACCGACCGCGCGTCAGGCAAGCACTGTACCACTGGGCTATGCTGCCGGCTAGGTTGACAATAAAGTTACATTCCTCTCTTTGGCGTAGTGACAGTTCACGTACTGAAGTAGGATAAAACACAGAAGTGTGTAGATAGGTATAAATAAATGAACTATGTAAGTCATTAGAAAGTTAATAATGAAATGTATTTTCTCGGGTTAATCTGTTGTTATTATTATACTGCTGTTGTTCCTATTATTGTTTACAAGAATACGTTTCTTTAATCTTCACTACCTGATTTTATTCTCCTTTGATTTAAGTTCTTCATCTTACAGGACAGTAACCGTAATAATGACTGTTCATTTATCTTGCACTTTGTATTAACTACAAATGTATTAACTATTTTCTGCCGACACCCTCTGTTGTGAATGAATGGATCAATGAATGTTTAACGACACCCCAGCACGAAAAATACATCGGCTATTGGGTGTCAAACTATGTTAATGGAAATAAATAAAGTGATGATCAACATCAATATAAAAATTCAAGGTTGAAACATAAACAGTGTAAAGAACTGTGCAAAAATACAAATACAAATATCATAGAATTTTACGGATACTGAATTTTACTCTAAACTTCAATTTTGTGCTGTATTGACCATTCTCAAAGAGAATGTTACACCCCTGCACCACAATGAGGTTACAGCACGAGCAGGGGTACAGGAAAGAAATATATAATACAGATTAAAGAGATATGGTATAGGAAACTTAACACAACGTGCTTCTGTAAACCCAAGTACGTTTGCTTAAATGTCAATAAACCTAATGCCGAGACCACGAGTAATTTACATCTAATTTGCAAAGTTATCAAATTCTGAAAGTATCACATATCACAAACTTGTATTGCACTCAAAATATAAGATATTATTATATGATATACATGTATATATTTTCCAAACCTGTTTGTTATCTCTTCTTCTCACTATTATATAATTGAATTACAATACGCTGTGTCATCAATATCAATTGACATTATCCTAACCCTGGTTGTTATTCTTCCAGGATGTGGAGATTACATTACATGATTAGAATATGCTGTGACGTCATCAATGTGACTCGATATTCTCCTAGCCCTGGTTGTTAATTCTGCTGGGTGTGGAGATTATATTATATGATTCGAATATGCTGTGACGTCATCAATGTGACTCGATATTCTCCTAACCCTGGTTGTTATTTCTGTAGGATGTCGAGATGCGAGTCGACATGATTCATTCGATGCGTGGCCCCGCTTACGCCTTGTACGACAGTTTACACGTGGACAACGAGGCCAACAATTACACCATTCATCTCGGAAAATGCAGCGGGAATGCCGGAAATTCGCTTCAAGCTAGCACGTACGTGTGCAATAATTTATACAGGAGGGGTCTAGACAAAGGAAGCGAACTTTATGGACGTGGGGATGAAGGGGGGGGGGGGTAGTTTGGTGGGGGTGAGTAGGTCGGTGTCGATGCATGATTCTACGAAACATATGCTGAACCTATACAAGCGTGTGTTATAACATGGATAGCCTAGCCTAGCCTAGCGCCTGTCGAAGACTTTTACTGGTGCCATGGACTTCTATCTGGTAATAACACACACAAACGCACACACAAGTATCCATTTATTTAAGAATGAATGAATGTTTAACGACACCCCAGCACGAAAAATACATCGGCTATTGGGTGTCATACTATGGTAAAGGGAAAACATCAGATGTTAAACAACATCAATATAAAAAGTCAAAAGTTAAATAAAATACACAGTGTAAAGGACTGTAAAAATATCACAGATAGATCAACTTAAAATTGTAAATAAACTCGGTGACACGTAAACATTGTAAAATAAGTTCTGGATGGAAGCGATACGATTCCATCACAGATCTCTGTCCAAATATATATTGTCGAGTTTGTTTAAGATGACGACACTCCACCAAAATGTGGCGAACCGTCAGAGTACACCGACAGTGTTCACACCGAGGTGGAGGATCTTTCTTCAAGATAAATGTATGGGTCAAATATGTATGACCAATGCGGGAACGACACAAGACTACTTCATCCTTCCTGCACTGTCTATAGGAGGACTGCCAGTCTCCCAAGACTGGCTTGATGGCATGAAGCTTGTTCGTAACCGCACCGTCCCAATCATGTTGCCAAGTCGAAAAGATAAATTGGTTGATACAATGTTTAAAATCACTATAAGGTACATCAACCCTGGCATGAGGCAAATCCAAAGCAGACTTGGCAGCATAATCTGCCTTTTCATTACCCCTGATGCCAACAACATACAACAACTGTATGGGCAATAGATACAAAGACACACTTTCGTATCACCAACCCAATTAAGGGATGGTCCAGCTTCATATTCAAACTATGGTAAAATGCAACAAAAGTGTGATAATCAACATCAAGATAAACATTCAAAAGTGATAATAAATCACAGTGTAAAGGTAAGTCCCATGGCTGAAATTCGTGTTTACAATTGTAAAATGTATGTATGAATATCCATATATTGTATGTATGTCGAGGTTGACTGTTACATACATAGATATTAACGCACTGGCGCAGGGGATCATTGAATCCTTTCTGGCCTCGCAAATGTTCCCACGCCGTTGATGGGACTCGAACCTGTGCACCAAATCGCCCGCAGATTCAACGACTAACCACGATGCCCTTTGATCTATTCATACATCCATGTATGTATGTATGTGGGCATGCATGTATGTATGAATGTATGTATGTGGGCATTATATGCATGCATGTATGCATGTGGGCATGCATGTATGTATACATGTGGGCATATATGTATGTATGTATGCATGTATGTATGAATGAATGAATGCATGAATGAATGTTTAACGACACCCAGCACGAAAAATACATCGGCTACTATGAATGAATGAATGAATGAATTAACTAATGCTTAACGACACCCAGCACGAAAAGTACATCGGCTATTGGGTGTCAAACCATGGTAATGGAAATAAATAAGGTGATGATCAACATCAATAGAAATATTCAAGATAGAAATAAAAACAGTGTAAATACAAATACAAATATCATGGATAATATCACAGTGTAAATACAAATACAAATATCACGGATACTGAATTTTATTCTAAACTTTAATTTCTGCTGTAGTGGCCATTCTCTAAGATAACGTTACACCCCTGCACCACGGTGAGGTTACAGCACGCGCAGGGGGGTGGGGGTAGAAGAAGAGGGCGGTATGTTCGATATACTTAACATTTATGAAGACTATATGCTATTTCTGTTCATTACTTAGACCTAAAAGTGTGGTGTGTTTTTTCTTCTAATGCGCGGTCGGTCTAGGATCGATTCCCATTGGCGGGATTGAATGAATGAATGTTTAACACCACCCCAGCACGAAAAATACATCGGCTATTGGGTGTTAAACAAAGGTAAATGGAAAACATTAAATGTTAAATAACATCAACATAAAAATGCAACTGGTAAATAAAAACACAGTGCAAAGGAATGTGTAACAAACAAATATCACAGATAGATCAACTTAAAATTCTAAATAAAATTGGCGGGATTGTTCCCTTCCTAAAATAATAATAATACATTCTTAAAATGTAACGGGTTTCCAAGGCGCGTGTGCAGGGGGTTCAGCTGGGTTGGGGCTTATAGACTGCGTTGAGCGAAGTTTATATGAGGGGCCATGTTCCCCAGAATTTTAATGTTTTGTTTATCTTGGATTGCAAGGGTTTCGACTCGCACCCCCCCCCCCCCCCCCCCCGTTTTTTGCACATGCGACCGTTTATTACCAAACGTTTGACATCCGAAAGCATATAATTATTAAATCAATAGGCTCTTAAACTGATCTCGTTAAAGAAAACAAACTAACTTTACCCTTTCCAAACAAAATAATATTTACTTTAATGTGTCGATTTGAGAATGGCCAATACAGCATAAATTGATTTTGTTTTGTAAAATTCAGTGTCCGTAAAATGCTGTGATATTAGTATTTGTATTTTTTGCGCATTCCTTTACACTGTGTTTTGTCTAAATCTAGAATTTTTATATTTATGTGATTTAATGTTTACCACATTACCATAGTTTGATACCCAATAGCCGAGGTATTTTTGTTTGTGCTGGGGTGTCGTTAAACATTCATTCATTCATTTATTTTACTACACGTAAAAGTAAAAAGTGAAAACGGTAATTTTCTCTATTAGCAATGAATGAATGAATTAATGAATGTGTAACGACACACCAGCACGAAAAATACATCGGTTATTGGGTGTCACACTATGGTAATGTGGTACACATTAAATGTGAAGTCACATCAATATAAAAATTCAAAAGTGAAATAAAAAAACACAGTGTAAAGGACTGTGTAAAAAAGCCAGTATCACATAGGAATTGTAAAATAAGTTCTGGATCCATCACAGATCGCGAACCAAATATATATTTCCGAGTTACATACAAACTAAACTTTGAGAGTTTTACTAACACATTATAAAATATTAATTCTTAAATCGGAAGATACGATTGTCGATAGGACGTCAAGATCAAAACCGGTTTTAACGAAATAATAGTGCGTATCCTCAACCGAACGTTTTTTGTACAGCACAAAAATGCTCATTTCATTTTTGAGACGAACCCTACAGTTTCAAATCCGCAAACGTAACTGTTAAAGGGACATTTCTGAGTTTGCTGCATTGTAATATTTCTACGATTAAACTTACATATTAAATATATGTTCTTCTTTAGAATATCAGTGTCTGTATATCTAATGCATTTCTGGTCGTCTTAATATTTGTGAGAAGCCCAAACTGGATTTCATCTTCAGATTATTTCGTACGTACGAAAAAAATATGTTTTCGGAAATAAAACAAAATTTAATCCACGGCAAATATTAGAATGATCAGAAACATGTTTAATACACAGCCACTAACATGCTATGCAGAAAAATGTGTTTGATATTTAATTACAACCGTTAAAAACTATATTTTAGTCGATAACATCTTAAGCATTGCAGGAATTTAACTGAAATTGGCAACAGGTTGTGGTTTGCCGGGCAATGGCCGTACAGGCGACGATTCGAGCTATACTTTTGACGTTCTTAGTTGATAGCGAAAACACACGATTTAAAAAAAAAAGTGCATTTGAATTTGTATTTCATGTGTGCATGATATTATTATATGGTAACCAGATACTGTAACTTTAATAAAATACCATTTTCGACAGTAGTGTTAGGCATACCTAACATATTGCAAACATTCTTACATTTCTTATGTTTGATTACGAAGCACGCTAATATTATTATGTGTCCGTTCCGCTAAAATTTAATTACAAATCTTCTTCATGACAACCCCTGCGCGTGCTGTAGCCTCACCGTGGTGCAGGGGTGTAACATTATCTTTGAGAATGGCCAATACAGCACAATTGAAATTTTTAGTAAAGCTCGGTGTCCGTAAAATTCTGTGATATTTGTATTTGTATATTTTGCACAGTCCTTTACACTGTGTTTTGTCTAAATCTTGAATTTTTATATTTATTACCACAGTTTGACACCCAATAGCCGATGAATTTGTCGTGCTGGGGTGTCGTTAAACATCCATTCATTCATTCTTCATGACAATGGATGGGGGGGGGGGGGGGTGGTACAAGGTAGATAACTCTTCAATCATTCGAGAGTCGTGTAATTCACTGACGGTTGTAATGCCATTGACTTTTCTTTTGAATTCCAGGTCAGACTCGCAAGATAACAAGCCTTTCAACACCTACGACCGCGACAACAAGAAGCGCTGCGCGATGAAATCAGCAGCCGGCTTCTGGTTCGGTTATACGCCTTGCTACCGTGCTCTCCCGACCGGGGTGTACAACCGCGTTAGTATGAGCCAACGACATTACACAATCAATAATGTGTGATGAATGAATGGATGTTTAACGAATGAATGAATGAATGAATGAAATGAATTAATGTTTAGCGACACCCCAGCACGAAAAATACATCGGCTATTGGGTGTCAAACTATGGTAATGCAAATAAATAAAGTGATGATCAACATAAATATAGAAATTCAAGGTTTAAAGAATGAATGAATGTTTAACGACACCCCAGCACGACAATACATCGGCTATTGGGTGTTAAAACTATGGTAAAATGCAACAAAAGTGCACTGGCGTAGGAAGCGGGTGGGAGGGGGGGGGGGGGGG
>JAECMU010131958.1:15450-29211 GCA_016106625.1 Dracogyra subfuscus
AAAGAGAAAAAAAGAAGAAAGAAATTAAATAAAATAAAATAAAAAATAATCAATCAATAAATAATAAAAACCCACACAACAATTAATTCATGTGCTTGTTTTATGTGGAATGCCGTGTTTTAAATAAGATTAAGACTTAAGTATCATGTAAACATTGTACAACTAATTCTGGATGGAATCGAAATGATTCCATAACGTTTCTTTGTCCAAATAAACATTGTCCAGTTCCTGACAAATGTTTACACTCCACCAAAATGTGACATACCGTCAGAATACACTGACAGGGCTCACAATGAATGGGCCAAGGAAGTATGACCAATTTGGGCACGACACAAGACTATTTCATCCTTCCTGTACCGTCTATAGAAGGGCTGCCAATCTCCCAAGACTGGCTTGATAGAATGAATGGATGAATGTTTAACGACAACCCAGCACGAAAAACACATCGACTATTGGGTGTCACACTATGGTAATGGGGTACACATTAAATGTTAAATAACATCAATATACAAATTCAGAAGGGAAAGAAAAAGCACAGTGTAAAGGACTGTGTACAAATACAACTATCACAGATAGAGATAAAACATTTTGTTTAATAAAAGTATGTATCGCGTAAAAATCGTACAATGAGTTCTGGATGGAATCGAAATCATTCCATCACATTTCGCGTACCAAATATATCTTTTCGAGTTTCTGACAAATTAATGAATGAACTAATGAATGAATGAATGAATGTTTATCGACACCCCAGCACGAAAAATGCATCGGCTATTGGGTGTGAAACTAAGGTAAAATGCAACAAAAGTGAAATGCTCAACATCAAGATAAAAATTCAAAATAGAAAATAAACCACAGTGTAAAGGACTGTGCAAAGATACAAATATCACAGAAAAATAAAATTAAAATTTAGAATAAAAATTGTACAATAAGTTCAGGATGGAATCGAAACGATTCCATCACAGATCACTGTCCAAATATATATTGTCGAGTCTCTTGAAGATGATGACACCCCACCAAAATGTGGCGAACCGTCAGAGTACACTGACAGTGCTCACACTGAGGTGGAGGATCTTTCTTCAAGCTAAATGAATTGGGTCAAGTAAGTATAACCGATGCAAGACTATTTCATCCTTTCTGCACTGTCTGTAGGAGGATTTCACTCTCCCAATGGATAAAAAGACACACTTTCGTATCACCAACCCAATTAAGGGATGGTCCAGCTTCATATTTCGTAAAGCTTGAAGACACTAAAGTGAATGAATGAATGAATGTTTAACGACACCCCAGCACGAAAAATACATCGGCTATTGGGTGTCAAACTATGGTAAAGGGAAAACATCAGATGTTAAACAACATCAATATAAAAAGTCAAAAGTTAAATAAAATACACAGTGTAAAGGACTGTGTAAAAATGCAAATATCACAGATAGATCAACTTAAAATTTTAAATAAAAGTCGGTGTCACGTAAAAATTGTAAAATAAGTTCTGGATGGAATCGAAATGATTCCATCACAGATCGTGTACCAAATATATCTTTCCGTGTTCCTGACAAATGCTTACAATCCACCAAAATGTGGCGGACTGTCAGAGTACACCGACAGTGCTCACACTGAGGTGGAGGATCTTTCTTCAAGATAAATAAGACACTAAAGTGAGTCTGAATGAATGAATGGATGAATGAATGAATGTTTAACGACACCCCAGCACAAAAAATACATCGGCTATTGGGTGTCAAACTATGGTAAATGCAACAACCATGCGATGATCAACATCAATATAAAAATTCAAACTTAAATTAAAAAAACACACGGTAAATGACTGTGTAAAAATAAAATATCACAGAGTACACTGACAGTGCTCACATTGAGGTGGAGGATCTTTCTTCAAGATAAATTAATGGGTCACAAATGTATGACCGATGCGGGCACGACACAAGACGACTTCATCCTTCCTGCACTGTATATAAGAGGACTGCCACTTTCCCAAGACTGGCTTGATGGTATGAAGCTTGTTCACAACAGCACCGTCCCAATCATGTTGCCAAGTCGAAACGATAAATTGGTTAATACAATGTTTAAAATCAGTATACGGTACACCAACATGGCATGAGGCAAATCCAAAGCAGACTTGGCAGCAAAATCTGCCTTTTCATTACCCCTGTTACCAACATGGCTGGGTACCCAACAAAATACATGTTTATTAGCAATAGATAAAAAGGCACACTATCGTATCACCAACCCAATTATGGGATGGTCCAGCTTCATATTACGTAAAGCTTGGAGACACGAAAGTGAGTCTGTAAAAATAATAAATTTGAATGCATTCGAATCTTTGATTTCGTCTAAGGCTTTAATGAATGAAGGAATGAATGAATTAATGATTAACGACACCCCAGCACGAAAAATACATCGGCTATTGGGTGTCAAACTATGGTAAATGAAACAACCATGTCACGATCAAGACAAAACATTCAAAATTTAAATAAAAACACAGTGTAAAGGACTGTGTAAAATACAAATATCACAGATATATCAAATTAAAATTTTGAATAAAATTCAATATCGCGTAAAATATGTAAAATAAGTTCTGGATGGAATCGAAATGATTCTATCACAGATCGCGTACCAAATATATATTTTCGAGTTCCTGACAAATGCTTACACTCCACCAAAATGGAGGTGGAGGATCTTTCTTCAAGATAAATGAATGGGTCAAATATGTATGACCGATGCACTGTCTATAGGAGAACTGCCACTCTCCCAAGACTGCCTTGATAGAGTGAAGCTTGTTCGAAACCGCACCATCCCAATCATGTTGCCAAGTCGAAAATATGAATGAATGAATGAATGAATGAATGTTTAATGACACCCCAGCACGAAAAATACATCGGCTATTGGGTGTCAAACTATGGTAAAGGGAAAACATCAGATGTTAAACAACATCCTGGTTGCTATTTCTTCTGGCTATCTATATGATATAATTACAATATGCCGTGACAACATCAATAAAAATGGATATGTCACATGTCATGGTTGCTAAGTTTTGTATTTATGCGTTACTTTTGTTGATGGGGATAATAACTGGGTGAAACTGATTCGTGTGCATGACTATTTTTCTATGCAAGAAAGAAGCATGTCGCACGTGTAGTGTGTGTAAGGATGGCCTTGTAATTTTGGATGGACAATGCAAAGCACGGGATAATTGTGTGGTTATGAAATAAATATAAATAATGATTGTGTATTTGGGAGGGCTATTATTAATGTTTTTGTCAGTGACGAAGGTGCACTCGTGTTTCTCACGGTGCAATTTGATTTCGATTGTTGCAAATGACTTTACATATTGGATTTGTGCGACAGTGATATAATTACTGTGTTTAAACGTTACAAAATACATCTACAAGTGTACCGTTATGTTGTGTATATAAATAGCTGTCTACATGTAAAATACAGGATTATAGGATGGAATACATGCACTGTATTTTATATTGCTATAACAAGTTTCGCAGATGTTGATTCCCGAAGATGGGTTGGAAGCGTGAACTTGTAATTGGACTCATGTGATTGTAATCGGGAGGTGTGGAACAGAGACTGATGTTCCGTCAATACAAGATGGCGTGCCGTCCGTTATAAGAAACTGTTTATTTAAGATCCCGTTGTAAATTACGTGAACTGTTTATTTAAGATTCCGTTGTAAATTATATGAACTCTTTATTTAAGATCCCGTTGTAAATTCTGTGAACTGTTTAATAATGCAACATCAGACTTTGGCCGAACACTTTTGATTGTGGTTTGGTGGATGAGTGGGGTGTATGGCATGACTAGTGAGTGACTGTGGGGGTATTATGTAAATGTTGTTGTATTGTTGTTGTTGTTGTTTTTGTTTAACGACGCACTCAACACATTATGATTACGGTTATATCGGCGTCGGACATATGGTTATGTCGAGAAAAAAACCCAGTGGTCAACTGACGGGGATCGATCCTAGACCGACCGCGCATCAGGCGGGCACTGTACCACTGGGCCATGCTACCCGCTTGTATTGAGTATATAATGTTTCACTTTCGTTTATCATTTGTATCACCTTTAGTGCATGACATGTCATTATTCTAACACTGTTTTTGTTATTTTCTGCAGGTGACCCCTGCGCGTGCTGTAACCTCACCGTGGTGCAGGGGTGTAACATTCTCTTTGAGAATGGCCAATACAGCACAAATTGAACTTTTGAGTAAAATTCAGTATCCGTAAAATTCTGTGATATTTGTATTTGTATGTTTTGCACTGCCACAGTCCTTTACATTATGTTTTTTTTTTAAATCTTGAATTTTTATATTTATGTGATTTAACATTTAATGCTTACCCCCATTACCATAGTTGACACCCAATAACCGATGCATTTTTCGTGCTGGGGTGTCGTTAAACATCCATTCATTCATTCTGAAGGTGACGAGATTATATTGTATGACCATTATATATTCTAAGCATGCTTGCTATTTCTGCAGGATGTTGAGATGAGGGTTGACATGACTGACAAGTCTGGTGACCACGCCTACGCCGTGTACGGCAGCTTACACGTGGACGATGAGGCCAACAACTACACCATCCACGTATCCGGAAAATACAGTGGGAACGCTGTAGACTCGTTTCGCCCTAACTCTAAACGGTGGGGTGTTTTCTGGTTTTTTCACATCACCTGTCCTCATAACTAGTACATGCTCCCTACAGATAGTAGACTGTATAAGTTCTGCACTGAGATCTAAAATATGTAGACTTACGAGGTAAGGCTGGTAATGCCATGTGGACTGGCCTGGAAACTGTGTCACCCATAGGTGCAGTGGCCGTCGACACCGTAGCAGGAACCGTAGCATCAGCAGGAACCCTAGCCGCTGGACCGGTACTCGTTGCGGCCATCATCAATGCAGTGGCATCTTGCAACATACTAGGCAACACAATCTTCAAAACACCAGTAACCCACTCAAGGACAGACGTTCGAGGAAAAGCTGAGTGGAAACAATCTCTACTTGCTTGTCCCGCTCGACAAAGACTTTGAGGTATGACGTCACTCCAACGGCCCCAGTGAAAATACTGGAGACAGCGAGACTCTTAAGTCGCATGGTGATGTGCAGCTAGGACACACATCGTACGGGTCTCATCCCGCCAGCAATTTCTTGAATTTATTGCAAGAACGCACCACACGATAAAAACTGATATCTGAAAATGTTCAATAAATGTAATGAAAAAGAGAATAGATAAGTTGTACAGTACCGGTAACCAAGAAACCGCCAGTTTAAAATGGCAACCATAGATCGTGACCGGCACACATGGAATGAATGAATGAATTAATGAATGAATTAATTAATGCTTAACGACACCCCAGCACGAAAAATACATCGGCTATTTGGTGTCAAACTATGGTAATGATCAACATCAATAGAAACATTCAAGATATTAATACAAACAGTGTAAAGAACTGCAAAAAAATACAAATACAAATATCACGGATACTGACTTTTATTCTAAATTTTAATTTGTGCTGTATTGGCCATTCTATAAGATAATGTTACACCCCTGCACCACGGTGAGGTTACAGCACGCACATGGGGGCACACATGGACAATAAAATTTCACATAATTCTTTAAAGAAAGTGATTAAAACCGGACTAATTGTAAAACAATAAAGTAACAACATTGAATAATGTGTTACAAACACAAATGCCACAATAAACCAAGTAAAACAGACAGATGGCTCAGATTACGACGGAGTTGAAATAAGAACGGCCGCACCATAAGATGCAAATGAAAAACAAATTGGTTACGCCCGGAACAGAAAGAGGTACACAATAGAATAATTTATGCCATCCCATTGGCTGTTGGGATGTTCGTGTCAGTCTCCTATCCACAGGGAATATACACTAGTTATGAGGACAGGTGATGTATCTATAAAGAGAAAACTCTCTAGTGTTCCTTTATAGAACATAAATAAATACGTTAACAATCATGCAAGCATGTCCCGACCTGTACATGTGAATGTTTCAATACGAGTAGCATGCTCAGGAGGCCTTACAATCTCGAACACTATTTACTGGTATCATGGTCTTCTACATGGCAATAACACATGTACACAGACATGCAAACACACACATAGACAAACGCGCAGTCATACACACACATAGACACACACACATACTTCATTACAGTCTGCCCTACAATGGGGATCAATCTCAAACCAATCGCACACTGGGCAAACGCTTTACCACTGTGTTCCACTGGGTTGCTATAATATGTTCTTGGTCTGCGTCGATCAGCGTCCCTCTTTACCACTGGGTTGGACTGTGATCCCATAACATGTTCTTCGTCTGTCTTTACCACTGAGTTGGACTGTGTTCCTATAACATGTTCTTGGTCTGTGTTGATCAGCGTCCCTCTTTACCACTGGGTTGGACTGTGTTCCCATAACATGTTCTTGGTCCGTGTTGATCAGCATCAGTATTTACGACTGGGTTGGACTGTGTTCCCATAACATGTTATTGGTCTGTGCAGATCAGCGTCAGTCTTTACCACATGTTTGGATTGTGTTCCCATAACATTGCTCTTGATATTCCGATCGGCGTTTGTGTTCAGCAAGTGTTACATACTTTATGGAAACCGGTCTTAAGATGATGCCCAATATAACTGCATGTACTTTGAAATCTAACTTTCACTGTTATATGCAAGATGCTGCCCAATATAACTACATGCACTTTGATTATGACTTTCACTGTTATATACAAGATGCTGCCCAATATAACTACATGCACTTTGATTATGACTTTCACTGTTATATGCAATATGCTGTCCAATATAACTACATGCACTTTGATTATGACTTTCACTGTTATATACAAGATGCTGTCCAATATTACTACATGCACTTTGATTAGGACTTTTACAGTTATATGCAAGATGCTGCCCAATATACCTACATGTATTTTAAAATCTGACTTTCACTGTTATATAGAAGATGTTGCCCAATATAACTACATGTATTTTAAAATCTGGCTTTCACTGTTATATGCAAGATGCAGCCCAATATAACTACATGTATTTTAAAATCTGACTTTCAGTGAAACTTGAAATAACATTAACGGTTTTATTGAATTGCAGGACAGATAAGTTTCAAAATAACAGGCCTTTCAGTACCTATGACCGCGACAACGAGTTCGGCTGCGCGAAATCTTTCAAAGGCGGCTTCTGGTACAACCACTGCTTCTTTCTTCTAGCGAACGGACCATTCAATTCCATTAGAGTAAGTCAACGTCACATAATTGATGATGTGTACTCAAATATGTGTGTATGTATGTGCGTATGTGCGTATGCGTGGTGGTATGTAATAAATACAGAACCATATTCCAGATGTTAACTACTGCGCGAGACGACAACAAAGGTATGTAATAAATACAGAACCATATTCCAGTTGTTAGCTATTGCGTGAGACCACAGCAAAGGTATGTAATAAATACAGAATCATATTCCAGATGTTATCTACTGCGCGAGACGACAACAAAGGTATGTAATAAATACAGAATCATATTCCAGTTGTTAACTACTGCGCGAGACGACAACAAAGGTATGTAATAAATACAGAATCATATTCCAGATGTTAACTACTGCGCGAGACGACAACAAAGGTATGTAATAAATACAGAATCATATTCCAGTTGTTAACTACTGCGCGAGACCATAGCAAATATATGTAATAAATACAGAACCATATTCCAGTTGTTAACTACTGCGCGAGACCACAGCAAAGGTATGCAATGAATACATGTCATGTAGAGGTAATTATTTAACAATGAGTATGAACTTTGTAACTGATGGAACCCAATACATCATTATATTTATTATTCTCAATTAGTTTTAACTTCTTACGAACGTTTCTTTATATGCAACTATATACACCACTCACATACCGTAGACTGTTATTGACATTAGTCTAAACTAAACATAACCCCAGCTTTGTACGGGGTACTTTATATTGGGTGTGGTGACGTATACTACGCTTTCGTCCCAAAATATTACACGCCAGCCGTGTCGATGGCCAGTCTTCATTAGTCGTGTTTATATTCACTTCTGAATGAATGAATGTTTAACGAAACCCCAGCACGAAAATACAAATTCAAGGTTGAAACAAAAACAGTGTAAAGAACTGCAAAACATACAAATATCACATAATTGTACGGACACTGAATTTTACTCTAAACTTCAATGTGTGCTGTATTGGCCATCCTCAAAGAGAATGTTACATCCCTGCACCACGGTGAGGTTCCAACACGCGCAGGGGATATTCACTTCTATGCTATGCGTTAAAGATGACTGCGTCTATTGCTGTTTTCCTTAAGAGAGTTAATTTGTGTACTTACTATTTAGCACGGTGTGTGTTCGATAGTATCGATACGTTACTATTACAAAATAACTACTAATTTAAAATATAATAAACTGCAGAGAGCTTCATATAAAAATCAAGAAACAATTTATACAAAACTAAACAAACTGCCAACCAAGTTATTAAATTTCAAAACTTAAGTTAAGTCCAAAAACAAAACTAATAATTTCCAAAGAAAATAAATAAATATGGATGTCTGAATACATGCAAAGTGTGGTCGTCTAATACCATTTAATTTTTTACATTTACTCACATACATCTTTAGACAACCTGATTTTAACACAGTAGCACAGGCTTCTCAATATCTTAAATATTTTAAAGACCCACTATTGAATTTTTTAATGTAAATTTCAACATTGTCCCCTTCATTTTGTTTCTGTCCCAGGACAAACCTCTGGTTATCCAGAGACAGGACACGAGACTGACACGCTTGAAGCTCTGGTGGTATATGAACATGTTAACATTGTTTACTCTCGAACTCGTACATTTTTTTGTTGTTGCTATGATTCAATATTTACAGCTGAATGTGTGTGTCTATAGCTTTATACTGTACTCCTGCAGGACAAGCTGGTCTTTCATGGCCATTTTCACATTTGGCACAGCGTTATGGCCCTTGAACATTACGATATACGAAAATGTTTTGGGCCCGGAAGGTTTTTGGAAACAGAGAGGCAAAAAAGAAACTCTCGCAAGTGACATGACAAATATCATTATTGCATTCAGAATATACACGTGATACGCAAAACATGAGTGACGGACACTATTACTAATCATTGTTATTGGAAAGGATAAAGGAGTTTAACTGTTTGTTTTTTACAGGGTATTATCTGGTTCACGTGGAGACGTCATCACGCACTGAAAGGAATTACGATGTCAATCAGACCAAAGGGAGTGGCTTAAAGAATTGTTGTATCCAGGTCTACAGTGCGGAAATATCACAATATTAAATTTAGTGAACTGAACTTCTGTATTTCTGTCTTAAATAACAACATGGATGGGTGGGTTTGTTTGCTGATAAATACATAGTCATATGAATGAATGAATGAATGAATGAATGTTTAACGACACCCCAGCACGTAAATATATCGTATGAATGATTGCAGCTATCCAGGTAGATGTGTTATGAAAATGTGACGAATGAATGAATGAATGAATGAATGAATGTTTAACGACACCCCATCACGAAAAATACATCGGCTAATGGGTGTCAAACTATGGTAAATGCAACAACCAAAAATCAAGATTGATACAAAACACAGTGTAAAGGATTGTGCAATAAATACAAATACAAATATCACAGCAGTTTACGGACACCGAATTTTATTAAAAAATTTCAATTTGTGCTGTATTGGCCATTCTCAAAGAGAATGTTACACCCCTGCACCACGATGAGGTTACAGCACGCGCAGGGGATATCGTATGAATGAATGCAGCTATCCAGGTAGATGTGTTATGAAAATGTGACGAATTAACGCACGGCTCTCCGCAACATATATGCATAAAATAAACATATTAATTTATTGATCGGTAGCTAGTAATATAGACTAGCGTCCACTAGCAATATATACTAGCTTTTAGAGTTTTGTACAAAAACACATATATTTACAAGATATTGTCGTTAGTTGTTCTATTTCAATTTAGTACATACCCATTTAAACTTAATAGTGTTAAATACCATTAGGACCTTCCAATAAAATAAAGAAATTGTATTTAACATGTGTGTAATAAAACAATATCGCATGCGTGGGTCAGCTTGTCTCTCGTACGACGTCATATTTCTTTCCAGGACCATTAGGACAGTGCAATAATATACAATCGTTTTATTGAACATGTGTTTCATAAAACAATACTGCATGCGTAGGTCAGAATGTCTCTCGAATGACGTCATAATACTTTCCGGGACGTTCAGTGTTATCAATTCCACAAATTTACACCTATATAAGTTGGATAAGTTATTAAACGTTTGATTATCATACTATACACAGGTCATACTGTACACAGGAGTATTATCCTATGTCTACTGCACTTGTTTATAATATGCAAGATTTATAACGGTCGACTTCAGCGTGATTTTCTACTTTATATATATATATATATATATATAGTGGAGTGGCTTAGCTCCAAATTTTGATGAAATCGTGACACGCTGGTCCAAAGCACCAAATTTGGTATACTTGTCAGTTAGGTCATACAAAAACATTATTCAATGAGGTGCCCGACCTACGACCCCAGGAACAGTATTTTTCAAGATGGCCGCCATCAACATTATTAGAAATAACCCTTTTCACCATAACATTGAAACTAAGGGTCTTAAAGAAATGAAACCACTGTATATATCTACTACTTGAATGCTGTTACTGGTTTCATAGTGATTAAAATCATATATGTCCATATTCCAAGATGGCCGCCACCGCCATTATAAAAATATCATCCTTTTCAACATAGCTTTCAAACTATAAGACATAGAGAGATAGAACCAGTGTCTATACCTACTATTTCAGCATCAATGTGTTGTGTGGTATTACTACAGTTATGTTGGCCAGTATCACACTTGCCCATATTCAAGATGGCCGCCACCGCCATTATACAACATCACTCATTTCAACATAGCTTTGAAACTATAAGACATAGAGAGATAGAACCAGTGTCTATACCTACTATTTCAGCATCAATGTGTTGTGTGGTAATACTACAGTTATGTTGGCCAGTATCATACTTGCCCATATTCAAGATGGCCACCACCGTCATTATAAAAAGATCACTCATTTCAGCATAGCTTTGAAACTATAAGACATAGAGGGGAAGAACCAGTACATATATATGTCTGTATCAAGGTTTTATGTGGTAATACTAGAGATATCGTGGCCAGTATCATATTTACCCATATTCAAAATGGACACTCTTTCTATCTAAGTTTTGATTTACAAGACTTACATATGTCCACTATTTATATCAATTATTTCAGGATCAATCTATGTGGCCCTACTAGTTTTATACCTGTATTTAAATAGTTTATTACTCATTTGTAATTATTTGTTTTGTAATGAATATAACATTACATAACAATAAAGACAGTTTATTCAACATAAAAACCCACTGCTAAAGGTAAAGCAAAGACCAAACAACGAATGGAAGACATTAAGAGTGACTATAGCCTCTTCAACCAGTTGTTCATCTCCTGTCCAGTCCTTGATGGAAACATGGAAGAGTTCTTTATGCACGAAAACCACCCATGACCTTGGAAACTTGGAAGAGTTCTTTAGCCACGAAAACCACGCATGGCCTCCATCTCTGATAGCCCGGTCTCACAGGTTTCTGCACAGACAAAGCTACCAAAGGACTTTGGTGCTTTTTAACATAGCACAACCGATAAAGAAGGATTGTTTGCTCTACTCACTGAAGATACAGAAGCCACTGATTTTCCACCAGACAAAGTAGTCTGTGTTACCTCTGGTCACTCAGTTGTGACAAAGGGCAGCAGTGGGCCGATGCCAGAATCTGACCAGGAAGAGACAGATACCAAAACATGTCTACATATTGCAGATGCTGCACAACAAGGACAAATAATTATTATGATAAGCACTGTAGACACTGATGTGGTCATTATTCTTATTGACATTTATTTCCAACTGACAAAGTTGCACCCTGGTATTCATCTTTGTGTAGCATTTTGCAAAGACAAGAACTTCCGCTACTTTCATATCAATTCCATATACTCTGAGCTTCGAAAAGACCGATGCTGTGCTCTTCCATTCTTCCATGCCTT
The DNA here is from genome assembly GCA_016106625.1 of Dracogyra subfuscus. Lineage (NCBI taxonomy): Eukaryota > Metazoa > Mollusca > Gastropoda > Neomphalida > Peltospiridae > Dracogyra > Dracogyra subfuscus. The sequence continues at coordinate 27,636 of JAECMU010131958.1, forward strand.
TACTGGATCAGATACGTCATTTCCACCTGTGACAGAGGCATTCACACATACCTAATGTGAACCCTTTTAATACAGTGAGTATCAATTATTGACACTTTGAAGTCATAGAAAACTTTACATGCATTTTGTATGATAGTTCATCACACTCAAGAACTGTAAACGACCTAAGAAGAGAAATGTTCCCGCGAAAGACTTCTTTGGTCGAATACACAAATCGAAGAGATTTGGTTGGGTTAGAAAGAACAGCCATTGGAAGCCAATTTGAACAACACAACCAGAAGTATAAAAAACTTGCAAGCAGCTGATCAACTGTGGAAGCAAGACAGAACCTATTTATAAACGGAAATGTGTTTGCAGAACAACAAGACTCAAATGCACTGCAATGAGCCACTACAGAGTACTTTGTACTGATAGAAGTGCTGATTCAAATAACCAATAATATGATCTCACAGAATGACATTGAATTATAAGTTTCAGACAATAGCAATCTATTTAGAATTAGCTCCACTATTACATGTGAACCTAACAGCAGCCAGTTGGAGCTCATGTCCCCCAATCAAAACCTTAATTGCAGACTCATACCAGTTTTTGAAAATAATCTGAAAATATTTCCGAATTATCCTGAGCGTATACAACATGTTTAGTGTGAATTACAAATGCTTTATTTAGACCAGTAGAAACAATTTTAATCTGATTGCTAACAGCACTATGTACACTACTATGTCCAGGTAAACATTTCGTCTGTAAATAATAATTTAAATATTGACCAATCGCACTTTGCCTTTTAAAACGTTATTTGGGAGCATACAAATTCTAAAAAATCGGCTAAGTCTATTTTAGTGGCCGGAGTACAGCAAACCATACCAGTAGTACTGTACGTACGGGATTGGTTATAAGTCTTCAATTTCACATTACCATTTTTTATTTTTTTTATTTTTTTATTTTTTAAATTAAATCAGTCTTCAGGTGTTATATTACAAATTATTTATTTTATAAAATAAAACATGTTTTAAGGTATTCATAATTCACACGAAACATGTCGTATACCCTCAGGATAATTGGGAATGTTCTCAAATTATTTTCACTGGCATGATTCTGCAAGTAAGGTTTTGATTGGTGGACATGAGCTCCAATTAGATTGAGACAATAGTTTCCTATATCCATGACATTTGAAGAACATTTTGTGTCTTACTGTTCATTCCATGGGTGGCCATCTTGGAATATGGACAACTATGAATTTAAATCACAGTAAATCCAATATCATCACATATCATGTAATAATAGGTATATATTCTGTTTGTATGTTTCAAACTTTTAGTCTAGTTTTGAAGTTATGGTGAAATGGGTAATTTTTAATAATGGCGGTGGCAGCCATTTTGGAATATGATCAACTATAATATTAGTCTATTTAAAATCAGTATTAACACATATATTGACCCTGAAATAATGGGTATAGACATTGGTTCACATTTATAAGGTTAATACTTTAAAAGTTATGTTGAAAAGGGTGAGATCTTATAATGGCGGTGGCGGCCATCTTGGAATATCGATAAATATTATTTTAATCACTATGAAA
>JAECMU010131996.1:0-10410 GCA_016106625.1 Dracogyra subfuscus
TTAGAAGGACAGTCCAAAATTAAATGAGAGAAAGAAGAGAGGATCGGACTATTTAATAATATTAAAAAAAAGGAAGTAATTTCGACATAAAATTTTGAACACAGATCTAAAAGTTTAAAGTCCAATCGATATGTCCATGTGAGGCTGCTTATTCAGGAACTTAGACAGTATTGTTAAAAATCTCTCAGATTTAAAGGAATGATCATTTCCGGTACCGTGTCGGTAAAATCACGGAACTAAAATGTTTATCCCCATGATTATTATATTGAGTATGACTGTTCAACAGAACCTAAAAACAGTTTCCGATAGGTTCCCATGATCACAAGTTGGCGAACTTCATTGTGACTGTTGACAGTCTTGTCCTAGCATTAAATAAACTTACTTTACGCAGAACCTGGTCTTGCTCGAGTCCGTCAACAGCTCTGTCAATGATTCCTTCCACCGTGGTCAGCACTGGATGAACAAAGACAAATAATAATACATTACAAGGAAGGATGAAAAGGATGTTTTGACGATAGACACAGTACATTTTCATTATGGTTATATGGTGTGGGACATATGATTAAGGACCACACAGAGCAATGAGAGAGGAAACCTGCTGCTGCCACACAATGGGTTACTCTTTCTGATTAGCAGCAAGGGATTTTTTATATGCAGGATCCCACACCCAGGACAGTACATACTATGGCCTTTGTTACACCAGTTGTAGAGCACTAACTGGGGAAAAAAATCGCCCAATGGGATTAATTTGTTAGAATGCACTGAGATGAAAATCTGTATACTGCGACTGTTATATATAATATACTGCTTGATATTACCATATTTTTCTGTGTATAATGCGCACACACACGAACCACCAGGCTTTTTATACCACAAATTCGACAGTGAATGCAAGATGTACTGTTTTCCCCCCCGTTACCAAAATTAACGAAAAGCAAAAGCAGCGGTATATTCAAGAGACAAAACTTAAGTTAGGTATTGGAGTACATATAGACCTACATGTCACATTAAACAAAGGCTAGTACTTGTCACTCACATGTGCATAAATCAAAACAAAACTATATACCCATACACTGTAAATGACTAATAAATAAATGAAAACAAAAATATAGCATATTACATTTGGTTCTCGTGGCTAACGTGAATACGTGAGATTTCTAAATTTATAATAGTGTGGTGTATTTCCGATTTGCCGAATCTCATGGAAATTTTAAAATATTTATGATCCAGTTTTGTAATTTTTTTGCACTTTTTGGCGAGGTATGGATACTTTTGTATTTAGGTTTTGGCATTTCGATGTAATGAACATTGACAATAACCTGTAAAGTACCGTAAACTACCGATCAGTGATTTTTTAAGGATAGTTTTTTTTTATTGCTATATAGTGCACACACCCATTTTTAACCTGTATTTTCTGGGGGGAAAAGTGTACATAATACATGAGAAAATACGGTAAGAAATAATGTGCATTATATATCGTTGAATATGCATACCAGTCCAAACATTTTAAACAGAACAATTTATATAATATCTGAAATTTTAGTAATGTAATCTAATATAAACTTTGCTTGGAGGTAACAATTTTTAAAAAGCAAAGAGTTTGTAATAAAATGGACATCAAAACTGTTTTATTTAAAGACTGCTTACCTCCCTTGTTGGGTGGCATCTCAAACTCGAGCGCTGGAATTGAGACTGTAGCTGAAGGCGTTTGAACGACTTGTCGATTGAGGTCCTGAAAGGCAATATTCATCGGTTAAAGGGACAGACCCTAGTTTTTAAACACTAAGGCATATTTTTCACTATTAGAGCCGTTTACAATCAATGAAATCAAACGTCACTTATATTATAAAGTTTTTCTGGTCATCCTGGTGTTTCTAATACAAAACCAGCCCTTGAAATTCGAACAAGTTTGCTACGGCAGTTAAGTGCCATCGCAAATCAATTTGGCAACGGCACTACAGCGACAATTTTAAAGAAACGATTATTGCTGTCAAAATTATTCATATATGATCCACTGTAGTAATCATATGCTAAAACATGACATATCAACTTTACTTTCGTAAGATTCTATACTGGAATAAACCGATTTATATTAAATTGAAAACATTGGGCCACACTCGATTATAAATGTTGTTGTTGTTGTTTTTTTCATGGATCTGTAATTGGACAGAATTCAGAGAAAAATGCCTACATACTTTTCACCACTCTCAGATTTGCGACGGCAATGAAATGCTGTCGCAAATCAATTTTGCGATAGTTTTTGCGACGGCATTGCCGATTGCCGTCGCGAATTTCGAGGGCTGCAAAACCAAGTATGCATTTTTCTTATTGCTTCTGAGAAGTAGCAGTTTATTGTTTCAAGTTCTAGTCTATTTTTAAGGATATTTCCAGTTTTAATATCACAAACTCTGGTTCATATGATTGCAAACTTCACAAGATGAGATATAAATCATATATCCATATATTCCACAGCACCGAAACACCATCTCGCTTGCTACAGATCACGGTCGGACTGCTTGTCATCCTTTACACCTGCTAGTGTGGGTAAACCCACCTTCTCCATACCACCCCCCCCCCTTTTTTTATGTCCTGGAAGAAAACGTTGGCGCAAGTCAACACTTGCGTCATAACAAGCATATACTACAAAAGCTTGTTCCGAATTTTCACTTTAAACCCTATGACCTGACCTGACCTGACCTGACCTGACCTGACCTGACCTGACTGTAATTGGTAACATACTGAATTGACCTACCTCTTGGTCCCTTATCCGGATTCGGTAACGCACGCCTTTGTTCTGTATACTCCCCCCAGGCTGCAACGAAGAGTTATGGTAGCCACAGTGGTCGCACGAGAACGAAGACACAATAACTTCACGGAAAAATGGAATTTTTGTCAACAAAAATCGTGTTGTACCCTGAAAATACAGAAGGAAACATGAATTATAGAACTTGCTGAGATTTAACAAATATTCAACGGAAATGTACTGGTATGTGCTACCGAACACAGGACCCTTCCCAAAAGCCAGTGGCACTAATGTGTAATTATACTGGTCTTTTCTAGTAAATTAATTTAACAATAGTGCATTGCATCATTCAATGACTTTAAAAAAAAGACAAAACACCCACCAATTATGATTACATCATGCTCATTTCTCATGTCCCACCAGACATAAGACTCTGCCAAAACATCCCAGACAAATGCCCGTGTATGAATTTCTAGAATTAAATTTCTCATCTACCATAAATGTTTTTAGTGCACTGTGATTAACATCCATAGGTGCTACTATAAACCAAGTTTCAATGATCTAGGGATTGTAGTATGTGAGAAATGGAGCTAAACTTAAAACTTTAACATTAAACTGTACGAAACAGAAACATTTACACCATCACCGCCACCATTAGAAATGTAATATTTATATCTTGTCTTCAATATATGAACTAAAAAGGCAAGATGTAGACCCATGGTTCCTGCACATATAAGCCGAACAAATTTAAGACCTTTTTAAGACTTTTTTAATACACAATTTCATAAAGTTTAAGACCTATAATTGCAGCAAATGAAACATAAAGTAATAACACTGAGTTTGTGAGGTGTCACAATTAATGGATTCCTACCCACTTGCTCAATCAATAGGGTTTTTTATGAATGGAGCCAGTCCAAACTTTGCCAAATAGGCAGTCTTATTTTCACCACACGAAAATGCCTGCGCTATTTCACTGTCAGGGAACATAATGGCAAATAGTGAGCCGATATCATCATTTGAATTGTAAGACTGATGTCTCGCCACTGTCTGTAATGTCCACATAACTTCGGCTTTCAATGTCTCAGACGAACTGAAGGCTTTTTTCCGTGAAACATAATCGCCGCCATTTACATAACAAAACTGTGCATGTCTATGTATACAGTTGCGATGACTGCGGGTCTAGAGGGTCCGATAATAATTTCGAAATTTGTAATATTTCAATACCGCAAAATCATGAAAAAAATATGAAACTGGCTAAATAAAATTTAAGACCTTTTTAAGACCATCAACAAAAAAGGTGTAATTTTTAAGACTTTTTAGGCCTTGTAAATTTACAAATCAATATAAGACTTTTTAAGGATCCGCGGGAACCCTGAGACCGTATTTTCAGAGTTGGGGTCCCTGGTATTTGTACACCCGGGAAAATATTGACAGTTGTGGAACTGTTCCTGGCACTTATTACAATGCTCGAAATTGACAGAGAGCAGGCAGCAAATACAGCGTTCAAAATAAACACTTGTCTGTCTGTCCTGACAAGTGGAAATCTGCTGAAACAGGCAAAATGTACATCAATGGCAGTCTACTGATCAATTAAAATGTTCAGACCAGTTTAATTTTGAGCAATTATAAACATCATCCTTGTTCTTGTATAAAACAAACCATTTATTAGGACAATTAAAAAAAAAAAAAAAATTGTTTAACGATGCACTCAACACATTATAATTACGGTTATATTGGCGTCATACATATGGTTATGTCGAGAAAAAAACCAGTGGGTAGCTGACGGGGATCGATCCTAGACCGACCGCGCATCAGGCAGGCACTGTACCACTGGACTATGCTGCCCGCTGTTTATTAAGACAAATGAAATTATTGGCTGACAAGTGGATTTCTACATGTACAACGGACTAACGAAACATTCTTCTTATTTTTATCACTGAAAAGTTGGTACTATCCTGTCTGTGGGATGGTGCATATAAAAGATCCCTTGCTGCTAATCGAAAAGAGTAGCCCATGAAGTGGCGCCAGCAGCTTTCCTCTCTCAATATCTGTGTGGTCGTTAACCATGTCTGACGCCATATAACCATAAATAAAATGTGTTGAGTGTCATTAAATAAAACATTTTTTTCACAGAAAAGTTGCTAAAAATGCACAATATGTTTCACAACCAGTTTTCCCTTCCCGTCTTACTTTTGGGACTATCCAAGATATATCCTGAATTCCTAATGTTCAATCACATGATACAAACATTGTACACTTGTATCAGAGTTATCGAATCTCATATGGAGTCTAAGTTTGAGACTTATTACTATAACTGCTTCTCATTTTCTCACATTTGCTTCTAGATTAAGTTGAGAAGCAAAGATTACTTCCGAATCCCAATCAACAAAATTAATTTCAAGACTTGACTTTTTGTAATAGCTTTCTACCTGCTCTTCACAGTTGACACAAATACTTTCTATCTCTGTAACTTCTGGGCCATCATCAGCATTAATATCTTGGAAGAAGGGCTTTTCTTTTTCTGAAGTTGCCATAGTTATTCAAATCCAGCTGCAAAAGAAAAAAAAAGGAAACTGGTATCATTACAATGGGATTATTCCCTAACACAAAATGCAGTAAGTTACAATAATGCATTAAACCAACTGAATTTCATATACACCATTCCTTCATTTTACATATTTTAATACTGTTTGTTAAAATGTTGTTTCCAAGAGCATTATAACAGTGCTGGGTTAGGGTTCCCTGATTCATCACTTAACAGTATATCTTATATATGCATTTCAGTTAAATAATATATTTTTTAAAATTTAATTTAAAATATGTGTTGCAGGAAAGACTTTCCTGTGGCACCGTCATATATCTAAGCAAAAAAGAAGAAAAAAGTATTTCTTACAATTAACTGATTGTACCATCATTTTAGCTTTGTATATAGAGGTTATTACCAGAGTGTTTTTCGGTATCGTCAATATCATATATTAGGAATAAAAATTGTATTATGAGTCTCTGGCGAGCATAATACATTATTTTTATTCCTAATATATGATATTAACGATACCGAAATACACGAGGGTAATAATCTCTTTATCATATAATCTCAATCTTTATACAACATGTTTTTGTAAACTGTACAGGCAACTTTAATTCCAGTCAGCCATTACTAGATATTCAAATGACGTAAGAATATGTGGCGCGTTGTATTTTTGAATGGAAATGACGTTAAAACTCGAATGACGTCATTTTGGATGTCCTTACATCAAAACAAATTAGGGCCTAACGTTTTTTGTTTTCTGAATGCTGGACAGCTTTCAGTGTCAAATTGCCATTGAAATGTTTTTATTTAAGAAATATGAATGCATACGTCAATTATGGAGTGTTACCAAAGTACGTTTGCTTAAACGTCAATAAACCTAGTGCCGTAATCTAATTTGCATAGTTATCTGATTCTCAAAGTATGGTGATACCAAAAATATCAGACACTTTGTTTCCATTGGATGACTTACTCATTATATGATAAAAATAAATATAACATATCAACCGTATTTTTTTGGTATGATATATTTGATAAATATTACTTTTTATTTCTTTAATCTTTTTAAACTTGCACTAAATATTTTTTCAAAAAAACCCCACAAAAAACAACAACCATACCAACATGTAAAGAGTACTGTTTGCTCAATATGGAATTCCGAATCTATTTTGACAGAGGTCAAGGCAAATTGAATTTGATTTTACTTTAATGTGGTGAAGCATTTAAAATTTAGGGTTTCTGCCGGAGGATAAAATGGGTATGGCGCCATACCCCCCCAATTATTTTTATTTTTTAAGTGAACTCTTATCATTACTGTATGATTTTCTTAACCCATATCCTGAACTTAACCCATTTTCTTTGTGGAGGAGGACCCCCATACCCCATGTTGACTGTGGTTGCATTCAATTCCATAGTGCCATGCCCAAAAACATTTCTTTTTGGCAGAAACACTGGGAATGAATGGTATTTCCATTTTCAGAATTCTGAAAAAATTTCATCCAAATATTGCTGCTGAAAATGGTTTGTTTAAAACTTACTAATGCACCTGACTGTGTTTGAAGAAAATCTTATAATTAAAAAAACTAATTGTACCGTACTATTTTACAAAATATGGATATGAAGTGAAATTATAATAAGATATGTTATATTTATTGTGTACAATGCCAAATCGAGGATGGCAAAGTATCTGTAGTCAATCATAGACGGGTATGCTCTAAGGGTTGTATCACCTGTTTCTAGACTCCGATAATGGGCACCATTCCACAGAGGCTATGTCATTTTTTATTCCCAATTTTGGAGTAAAAGATTTTCAATCTGAATCCTCATTCACTCGACAAACATTCCCTCCCCAATAACATTTTGTAATGCATAATAGATATATTTATTGGAATAAACACAAGTTCATGTGTGTGTATATGTGTGTGTGTGTGTGTGTGTGTGTGTGTGTGTGTATGTATGTATGCATGCATGTATGTATGTATATAGTGTTTTCCCCAGGAATGTTGCAAGGCATGGTAAACTAAACAGTAATCTTTAATATCTAATTACATAGCTGGAACCATTAAACAAATAAAAGTAACTATAAATAATCAAGTGATAAAAGTGATCAATAATGGAAAGTGTTTTTTCTTTTACAACCAATCATGTTGTATGTTGTTACTAGTATATAGTTAAGTTTAAAGGGTCATTTTATTGTTTTAATGTAAATCTGCATGTGAAAATATACTCATGCTTATAAAATTTATTTAAGACTGTAATTTGTGTATTTCAGTTTAACTACAAATAACCCGAGTAAGTTGTTTAAGACAGCTCAGTGTTTGTATTGTACCAGTTATTCAATGGCTGGGGCCATACAAATGCAATTGATATCAAGTCACCAGCTGAAAGTTATCAGTGATCCTTCTCCCTTACTATAATTAATATATATATCGTTACTTTTTTTAATTCTAATTTGGCTTAATAAGATGTTTTTGAAAAAACCAAAAAATTCCCAATTTTTGGTCAAGTGACACTAAAATCCCCAATTTAAAAACCTATGGGTGTCAAGTCAAACTTCTGAAACAAATCCCTGGCTCTGCAGGATTCAAACCCTATGTTCCCAGCTTGCACATCCTACACATTAGCCACAATACCACAGAGACTAAAGCAAGCTAACTCATTGTTTACCAATTTTGTGGATTGGTATTTGTGCATTTTGACAGAATCAATCAAATGCTTGTGAAACATTTTAATGACAAAGGCCCATATTTTCAAAGCTATCTTATTGCTAGGAAATGGTAAAACCATCTTAGAGCATGACGTCACTATGCAGGGCTCAAAGCTATCTTATTGCTAGGAAATGGTAAAACCATCTTAGAGCAGGACGTCACTATGCAGGGCTCAAAGCTATCTTATTGCTACGAAAGGATAAAACCATCTTAGAGCATGACTCAAAGCAGTAGTTTTATTTTACTTGCTGCTGTAAATGACAATTATCTTGTAACTTACGGTACTCACGATATCCAATCATAAATCCATGTGATAATTTAGTGTATTAACCCAATTAATAATGATATGCAAATTTGCAAGGTCTCTAGGTAATGTGTTGCTGTGGATGGGATATTTGCTAACAAGCCAACAAGACTGTATACCTGAGCATAACATTTTCAAAGATTTAGTTAAAGTGTGGGACATTAAACTAATTTGTGCTAATCATGATGATGTCATATTACATAATACAAATGGCGACGACTCTAGCACTTGATTTACTAAAAATTGAATTAAATGTTACTTTACAAGTGTTTTGGGATCAATGGAATTCACTACTCGTGTGTTTTAATATGTAAAATATCAACCTCGTCTAGTTTTAAAATCAGTATATGCAGGGCTTCTAGATTATGGTAGCCCCACTCCCATGGCTAGCGATATTCAGTGTTGGGCTAGTAAATTATTACTATAACTAGCTTGACGGCTAGTGAAAAAAAAAACCTTGTCAAATGCTGCATTTACATATTTTGTAAATATGAATATCTTGACCCCTCTTTCCACCCCAATCTAAGGATTTTTAAGCTCAATCTCCCTTTTTAGGTGACATATATGATTATTAATAAAAGTAGGGCTAGTGGATTTTTAATCGTGGCTAGTACATTTTTAAAATCACTGATCCCATGGCTAGTGGATTTTTATAAAATTCTAGAAGCCCTGGTATATGTCTCGGCAAAGCCTCGACAAATACCGTTTACATAAACTCAGTTGATATTTTCAATATTAAAATACTTGTGATGAATCCTCTGTATATTCACTGGCCAAATATATTCCTGAACTCACTACATCAAATCAAATCTGTTTATTCAAATCAGTATGTCATAATACACCCTATGAGATATTATTAAGTACTAAAGTATTAAATAAGTATTAAAATGCAGTTTCACTTTTTGATCCACTGAGTGGCTGAGTAAACACTGTGCTTGGCGACAGTTCCAATGGTCTGGAGTTCGAATCCAGGCCTAGCACTACATCGTTTCTAGTGTTTAATGTAATACCCAATTGGTTAATTCAATACCCCAATGGTGCTTCCAAATGCTACATTACCGGTAGCGTGTCAGCAAAACCACGGAACCGAAATTTCGTTTCCCATGATTATTATGTCGATAAAAAAAATTAAAATAATTTATCTACATGTACCTCGTTAAGAAATTAGGCCCTCATTCGTAAATAAGCCAACCCCCAACTTCGTCACCTTATAAATAACACGAAACTGCAAGTTTGTTCAAAGTTCATTTAAAAGGTCATGCCTCCTGCAGATAATTAATTAAACACAAATGTAACACAATAGTTTACTACCAGTGAGATTTAGCAGTCTAACAGTAACAGTGTTTTCAATTTCATGCCTGCAGTATTCTTTGAAATAGTATCCAAGCCCAAGTCTGAACTAAAAACCAATGTCTATTTTTACCACCACGGGTCCGCAGTTAATGCTAATTAAGCAAATACTGTATTCTGATTGGCTAAGAACAATCTAATCTACCTACAAGAAAATGGGGGGTCACGTATCATTTAAGAGATTTAATTGATGTTTTTTAATAGCAACCGTCATTTCTGCCGAAAATTGCAGTTCTATTTTTGGGGGTACCCCGCATAAGTTTCAAGCCCTGGTATATACAGCATAACAACTGTATTACAAATAAAAGTGTATTTATTTATTGTCAGTGAATAATAGTATTTGCACAAATAATCAATGTCACATATTACTACCAATCACACACACAGCTGCTTTTACTCCATAAATATTTGACGGTGCACGTCGAACTCTGACACGGAACTCTCTTCTTTGGTACTATGCAACCTGTAAGCTGATTGCCTGTGTACACACTATTGAGGTTGTTATTAATTGCTCTTGTTTTAAGTCTTGTCAGCATTAAATACTGGATGTAAATAAACAGCACTGGTAAGTAATTGTAACACAGAAGGTGTGTTTCTGATAATTAAGATGCTAGTAAAAAAAAATTGTTTTATTAATAAACAATTATTATTTATTAATAACAAATGGAACACTAATTAATAGATATGCTACTGAACTTTTTTTGTTTTCTTCCTAGTTCATTTAATTATTATTATTTATTTTAATTGTTTTTTGTTTTTTTCTTCAACAAAACTGGCC
>JAECMU010132012.1:0-19061 GCA_016106625.1 Dracogyra subfuscus
GCAAGAAATACCAGTACACATACATGAATCTCAGAACATCAACAATGTTTATTTTTAGTATGACAAATCTTTTTGTTTTCTTCTTTTCTTAAAGGCATACTGTCACGGATTTAAGAACCTTATTTCTCTAAAAAAAATAATAATAAATGAAAATTATATATTTAAAAAAAAACTAAATCTAGCTATTGCATCATTTTAATTGAACCATGATGGAGTGAAATCCATGTCATTCCTCTTGGCAATTGTAGTTTTGGAATTATGGACCATTGCCATAATTCAATTATTTTCACAAAATATCATTATTATGTGGAGTATTGTGGTTTCATAGATGTCTGAATGAAGTACATTTAGAGGGAAATCAAATATATCTTTGTTCAGGTAATTCTTTGATAGGCCATTTAATAGGTCAGTGGTCTGTGACAATATGCCTTTAAGGTTGTTGGGGTTTTCTACAGAGGATTGAAAAAAATATATGTATGTCTGTTTTAATAAGACATTCTTTTGTTTTAAATTTGTTAAAGAAAATAAACATGAGTATTCTTCATAATAATAAACAAAAACCCCACTTATTAATCATTGTAAAAAGGAGAATAATTTTTTAGTTTCACGACACCTTAGCATTGATTAGTCAGTAGTTATTACATGGGTAGTTTTTTTTTTTTTTTTTTTTTTTTTTTTTTTCCAATATTGTTTAACGTGCACATTCAGAGCAAGCTGTTATAGCGCACGCCTGTCTTGGGCACACACCTCAGCTATCAGAGCTGTCTGTCCAGGACAGAATAGAAATTAGTGGGTTAGTTGTTATTGTTAGTGAAAGAGAAAAGAGGGTGTAGCGGCCATACACCTACCCAATGAGTCCTTAAAAACTCGCTCTGGGTGGGAGCAGGTACCGGGCTGTGAACCCAGTACCTACCAGCCTGTTTTCCGGCGACTTAACCGCTAGGCCACCGAGGCCGGTTATGTGGGTAGCACATAGCAGTCTATATTTATATCATGCATAGAGCACTGGTTGGAATGGTAAAAAACATAATGGGTCCCATGCTTTATTGGCCATTTTGGAATGACACATTTTGATGTAAAATGTCTAAACAAACCTGTCAAATGTATAATCTTGGACGCTCCTGCTGAGACCACTGCTAGCTTTCAGTTTTATAATGTCAGTGCATGTTTGTGCATCATGTCTATAACATTACATTATCACCACGACAACACTGCCAAGACACAGTATTCCACAAAACATTGTACTTGAACTGCACTAGGGCTGATAGTGGCACAGAGTGTTTGGACAAGGTTAGAAATGGCATGTGCTTAACCTGTGGATTGTTTGTTATATGCTGATATCAATATCAATAGTAACTTTTTAACACAACTTTAGCTTTGGACTGGGGCGAGTTCAGGAGGCTGAATGCTTATGATCGCTTGCTAGGATGTTTATTTCAACCAAAACAGGATGGAAACCAGTCACAATTTTCACACGTTCTCACCCACATGAACATACTACTAGGCTGGGTTCAGTCAGACTGAGTAGAAAAATGTCCACTATACTGGTTTACGCCCTTCATGGTAAACCACATGGCTACGTTAGGAACCAATAAAATAGTCCTTGATTCTCTGCTGAGATGACCATGCAAACAGATTAACCTATTAATATCACAATGGTTTACATTTGGTATCAACTTCAAGCCGAGCACTTTAATATTTTTGCATGACTTGGCTTTTTTTGTTTTCCTTTTATTTATTTATTATGATCATCATCATTGTAAGACATTTTAAAGGCAGCTTGTGACCGACTCTTTGAACCACTAAGATGACCTTGTTAATTATTTTAATAGAGAAATGTTTGTGTTATTTTGATGTAAACACAGTTATCTTCCTTTCAGAAGATGCCTCCATGTCCAACGCCATCTGGGACTCTTAAAGGGAGATCATCCACAGTAAACTCTGTGGGTACAAGCTCAGGATTCAGTTCCATGGTGACCCTTGACCCATCTTCACAAGTGTTCAGGTTGGTGAAATAACAGCATGCTTTTCACTGACAGTCTGACTCTGGATACTGATTCAATTTGTTTTTAAAATACCCTATTGTTTTTTCATTCCTCTTTTTTTCCCCCTTCAATTTGTTTTAATTACCTACATTGGAGACAAAATCCATTTAATTGAAAGAATGGTGCCTTACAACATACAAAGTTGATGATCCAAGGACAGTGACTTTAAACCCATTGGAGACAAAATCCATTTAATTGAAAGAATGGAGACTTACAACATACAAAGTTGATGATCTAAGGACAATGCCTTTAAACCCATTGGAGACAAAATCCATTTAATTCAAAGAATGGAGCCTTACAACATACCAACATACAAAGTTGATGATCTAAGAACAATTACTTTAAACATATATGACCCAATTTACAAATACTGTTTTTCTTAAACCTAGGTGGGTTTTTTTTTTTTTTTTAAATGTACATAGTTATACACACATGTGTAAGACATAACAGGCTTTGTAAATTTGACCCATTCTATTATGAAATTATTTTATTATAATTGAATTTTCTTCTTCTCCACAGGTTACCACCACACATAAAGGCTCAGTTGTGTATGTTGCTTGATCCGCCCAACACTCGAGGAAACGACTGGCGCATGCTGGCTCGCACTCTCTCTGTAGATAGGTAAAACTATCTTTTGACTCCACATTTAAAGACTTACACAAACCTCCTGTAGATATTGGAGGGTTGTGACATTTTGCTAATTTTATCGTACTCGACATTCCGGAATCTCCAATAACAATTTGGCTTGTACATCAAGCTGGTATTGCCAGCCGTGGTAACAAAACTATGAAAATTGACAGTATGTAGTTAAAAAAAAAAAGTAGTATGCACTTTGGTCTACCGGTACCTTTTGTTCATTTAAAAAAACTTATCTCGTGAACTATTTGAATGTAGTCAGTTATAGCTTTAAAAATGTATACTCAAAGCTGCCAGTGTTACCATTTTAAGCAGCCACCAATTATAGGAAAACAAAGTGGTATGTGTTTTGGTCTACCATTTGTTTAATTTTTAAAACTGTTATCTTGTGACCTAGTTGAATAGTTATAGTTTTAAATATGTACATCAAACCTGCCATGGGGCTGGACGTAGCCCTGTGGTAAAGCATTCGCTTGATGCGCAGTCAGTCTAGGATAAATCACCATCAGTGGGCCTAATGGGCTATTTCTTGCTCCAGCCAGTGTTCCACAACTGGTATATCAACAGTCATGGTATGTGTTATCCTGTCTGTGGGATAGTACATATAAAAGATCTCTTGCTGCTAATAAAAAAAAATAGCCCATAAAGTGCCAACAGTGGGTTTCCTCCCTCAGTGTCTGTGTGGGGACCATATAACCGTAAATGTGTTGAGTGTGTCGTTAAATAAAAACATTTCCTTCCTTCAAACCTGCCTATGTCACCTTTTTTAAGAATCCACCAATCTTAGGAAATCAATCAACAGGTCACGTGTTTTTAAAATGTTGATGCCTAGGCACAAGGCTCTGTAATACTAAAGTCTTGAATTTGTACTTCAACATTTGTGGAGCGGGCAGCATAGCCCAGTGGTACAGTGCCCGCCTGATGCGCGATCGGTCTAGGATCGATCCCCGTCAGCTAACCACTGGTTTTTTTTCTCGACATAACCATATGTCCGACGCCGATATAACTGTAATTTTCATGTGTTGAGTGTGTCGTTAAACAAAACAAAGAAACAAAAAATCTACATTTGTGAAAGCTCATCAGGTGTGTGTATTGGGGGGGGGGGGAGGGTTTTGGGGTTTGAAATTCCTCCCTGCTCAAGCAAAAAATAAATTTCAATAGCTGTCGTTCGTTGTACATGTGTACAAGTTGGTTATTAATATGTAGCGATATAAAACAGGACTTTACAATCATTTAGTTTTAAGCATGTTCGTGTATTTTACTGTACATCAATTCTTACAATAATAATTGATTTGTATTAACAATAAGAACATGCTCTTGAATTTTCTGAGGTTTTAAAATAAATAATAATTAAAAAAATAAATTAATAGCTAACACACTTAAAGATAAATAATGTAATTTACTTACATCTATAGAACAAACATTGAAACGGTTTACATCTAATTATATAACAATTCAAGGATTTAGTTTCTTTTCTTTTGCTTTGAGGGATGTAGCATCTATTTTACAACACTCTTTAGCTCATTCTGAAAGGTTTATCTTTCTAGATTGAGATTGGACTAAAAGTAAATCTTGATTGATAGAAGACAGTTCATTTTTTTAATCCCAAACTTTTTATAAAGATTTTTTTTTTTGTCCAAATGTTTCTGTACATATGTGTTTGCTAAAAGGATATCAATGCTAGTTTCACAAAAACTCTTGCCAAGATTGTTTTCACTGATAAAGCAAATAGTTTGGCATCGGCACCAAACAGA
This sequence comes from Dracogyra subfuscus, assembly GCA_016106625.1. Classification (NCBI taxonomy): domain Eukaryota; kingdom Metazoa; phylum Mollusca; class Gastropoda; order Neomphalida; family Peltospiridae; genus Dracogyra; species Dracogyra subfuscus. The sequence continues at coordinate 4,436 of JAECMU010132012.1, forward strand.
TCTGAGAAAGTGAGTTGATGCTAATGCTGCAGTTGAAATGTGCCTTCATCTTTCTTCAGTGAAACTCTTTTAAGTGCAAATACCACACACGCAAAAAAAAAGAAGAAAAAAGTTTCTTTGATAAAGAAAAATAACATTTTAGAAAGTCATCTTCTTTGCAAAAACTTTAAAAGACTTAAAACATTTTTCAGTATGGCTTTGATGGAAGTTACATTTCCTGTATTCCATTTAAAAAGTTCCTACCTTCCTACTATAATAATTTTGTTTGTATTTTAGGAATTTACCTGGTATTTTGTTCAATTTTTTAAATAATAACTTGGAGTGGGGCGAGTCATTTCTAATCTACAACCAATTTGGGGTTTATTAAAAATATATTACACCTCAGGTTGGCATATTAATATGTGAACACTTTCTTTTATTCAAATGTAATGAGTGTTGAATTAACATGAAAATAGTCATATTAAAAAAAAACCTACCCCAAAAAAACAAAACAAACCATGAATATTATGAAGAATATTTTTAATTATTCTAAATAAAAAATAAAGATACTAATATGATTAACATAAAAATGTCCTGATGGTGTGCCTGTTGAAAACAATTTATTTTGGTATACCAAAACCCCCAAAAATATATTTATTTTAAACTAGGTATTCAAAGAGAAAGTATTGCAGCAGACCCTTGGGATGTGGTTTTCAGCTTTTTATCCAATGTCAGGTTTTATTTTGTAAAATGATTTCTTCACAAAGTAGGCCTAATTTGGATTTGATATGAAATCCTGAAAAGACATGCACAGTGAAACCTCTGAAAACCAGGCCCTCTGTAAACCGGAATTTTCTCAAAAATGGATGCTTTTCAGTCTCATTTTAATAATAAATACAGAACTTAAACGCTTTAAACCAGATACCTCTTATTATCAGACATTTTACTTGGTTCTGAGAGTGTTTGGTTTAGAGGGTTTGCACTGTATTTAGATATAAGTGAGAGTAGTATTCATGAAAAACTGAGCGTAGCAAATGATATTTGAGCGTAGCATGGCTGAATGACATAAACAACAGCAAACGAAAACACTAAATAACTACACGTACAGTCTGAGTCATAACTAGTAACTGCAAAAGACTGGATTATGCTATTTTTTAGCATAGATAAAATGCTTGTCGTCAGTTATGGGATACGGACATACCCAAAATGTAACGAATGTTGTTAAATAAGTCGGGCGATTTGTACAGGATTATGAAAGACCGGATTTTAATTTTTTTTAAACAGCATCGAAATGCAATAAACCTAAAATCAGCTGAGCATAGCGATTTGGGCATGAGCGTAGCAAACGTCAACTGAGCGTAGCAAATTACGCCCAAAGCGTAGCAGTTGGCAGCTCTGTATACATGTACATGTAGTATAGAGGTTTTAAAGATCCTTTCTCCTTTTATCATGGTGCCTCCCACCTTCCCCGTTTGATGAATTGTATAACAGGTCTTACCATAAACATTCCCTTAGTACACTATCACAATCATTAGAGACATTTCCTAAATCATGAACTTCTATAATATATTAAATACTTACTAATATTAGTGTATAGATACAACTTGTATTGTTTAAAAATCTAACTTGTAGAGCTGAATATAAGAAATCTGGTTTTACTTAAACCCTGGAATTTAAGCATTGTAAATGTTTGTAGTTACATGTGTGTAAGACATAAACAGACTTTTTATATTCAGCCTGTATTGTTTAAATTTCTAGAGTGGGATGTAGCCCAGTGGTAAAACACTTGCTTGATGCATGGTCGATCTGCCAGTGCACTATGACTGGTATCCTGTCTGTGTAATGGTGCATGTAAAAGATCCCTTGCTACTAATGGAAAAATGTAGCGGGTTTTCTTTCAAAGATTTAATGTCGAAATTACCAAATGAATGATATCCAATAACTGATGATTAATAAATCAATGTTCTTGATTGGTGTCGTTAAAGAAAACAAACGTCTTTTATTTATTTTTTAATTTCTAATAATATATCTTTCTAAACTCGTACTTTTTTGCTTGCAGGTATATTAATTTCTTTGCCACGAAGCCGAGCCCAACAGAACACATACTTGACTTGTGGGAGGCACGTCACCGTGAGGAGACGGCCATCACTGACCTCATGAACGTCCTGCGAGTGATGGGACGCATGGACGCAGCCGCGGTGCTCGAGAAAGACATGGGGTCATGGTTGTGATCTAATGTGCAAGCGTCGTCGCTCTTGTGTCATTGCCTCATTGTGATAAAGTGTTCTCTGTACCAGAACATCATATGACAAACCGTCTCCAAAATTGTAGAGTGAAAGAAAAAAACAGAAAAAAAGGAAACAATGCTTAGAATGGGTGACATGTGGAATTAAACATGTGAACATTTTCCCCAGAAAACCCCCGAATCTGAAGGTTTATTGAAAATTGCTTTGAATGGAGTCCATTCTCCCTTGTTTGAGGTGCTAGAAAGTTGGACTAACACTGCAATATTCTTGTGAAGAGATAGTCTCATGTTCTAGGGGAGATAACTCTGCATGGCTTTATTTTAGTTTTGCTTGCAATGATCTGAGCGAGTTATCTCCCTTCAAAGTACAAATGTGCCAGAGAGGGTTCGAAACAAATGTTGGAAAATTATGCTGTATTTTTCTCATTAAAAGAAAATCCCATAACGAACAACAAAATACTGTTGAAGTATTGGTGAGAGAAAGAGCTGAAATGAAGGATCTTAAAAACTTATTTTGTTCTTGAATTTCAAGACAGTATTGGACCTGAACCAAAGTGAAGATGTGCCAGATATTCTTGTGCCTATATTTTTTATGGAGTCTTTTTACAAATAAGACTTGCGTGGATGCATCAGACTTTAATAAAACCTTAACTCCATTACCTCAGAGGGACTGGAATGAGCTCTAGATTTCAGTAGAGTTCTCAAACAGATACGTCGGAGTATGCAGATCAAACAAGAACAATGTGTTCTCTTGGGAATTGTTTCAGTTGCAGAAAAATGACTGCTGTTTAAACGAAATTACAAGAGTTCCACAGTATCACCTGCATTGATTGGTTGACAGAATGACCGTTATTTAAACAAAGTTGAGAGAGAAACCATTGAATCATATGAAATGGACGTGAACATGATTAATGGATACTTTTGTGAAAAATGACTGGAAAAGGATTTTTATATATATATAAAAAAATAACAAAAACATTATGCAATGAACTTTCAGCATTTTGTAGCATTTCTTTTTAATATGACATAGCTTGGTTAAATGGAACAAGCTGGATGCATAGGATATGTCAGTTTGTGTGTCTGTGTGTGCGTGTGCATGTATGTATGTATGACAAGACTGTTGGTTGTGCTTTTATTTGTAACAAACAATGTGATTCGTTAACCATGACACAGTATGAGATTTTGTCATAGTCGGGTAATACCTGGCTAATTTCATCATATGGTTGTCACTTCAGAGTAGTGTTCCAAATTTGTGAAGGTTTAAACAAAATTAATAATAACTTTAGGCTAGTTATTATAAATCTGAAAATCTGCCGGTGCGATAGCTAGAAGTGACAAAAGCCAGCATACTATAACTGCTGTGGACCATGTAAATTAATTAACATTATTAACAGCAGTCATTGGCTTAATGTAGCTATGAGACCGGTCAGTCTTGAACCAGTTTAAGTTCAATTCCACATACAATAGATGGAAATCTGAATGCAAACATTCAGTCATCTTTAATATTGGAATTACATTATTGCTTTTTAAATCACCATTTAAATGTTAATTTTAAGAAAGAAAAAAAAAAAAATCTTCACAAAAAACATGACTTGAAGCTTCTATTCTTGTCTGTGTGGTCTTTTGCCATTTTGAAAAAACAAACTCTCTTCTTTTTTTTAAACCTGGATTGTCATGGTAACACTGCATTGCCAACAACAGTGAAAAAGAGAAAATCTTGTATTTAAAAAAAAAATCATATATATTACATTAATACATTCAACCAATTTCCACGTGTATGTTGTTTGATAGATCAGTGGACCCCAATAGTCAAATCTTGTTGGTTTAAACTCTGCAGCTGTCTTGTTTTGGCAAAAAACACCAAAAAATATTGCTAGCGTAGTGACCAAATAAAGAATAATAACTTGTGGTGTTTAATACAAATAATATTACTATGGATTATAATTACAATTCACAGCATGAAATTCTATTGGACCTATTCATTATTCCGTGGACAGATGGGCTTTATGGATGTGGACTGTTGGACCAAATGTTTAAAACACTCGTAATAATCATAAATTAGACCTCTACAAAGTTTTCATTGGAATTGGAGTTCAAGCCAACAAGATTTGACAGAATATATTTATTTCAGAATAATGTTGGTTACAAATCTATATATTATATGTACACTTGACATTCAAACGAAAAACTACAGTGTATGAATTTTGTAAGTGATTGCCATGAGCGTTGAAAATATTCTAGTCATGATTGACGCTCTGCTATTTATTTGAAATGAAGCACAGGTATTATTGATGTAGTGTTAATGAACATTGTGAAAAACATGGAAACGAAGAAGACGAAAAGGTAAAAATCAAAATGTGTTTAAACTTGATGGTGCTACTTGTTGATAAATAAATATATAACTATAACTATATATAAATATATATTGCTGTACAAAATGTGTGTGAATAAGCTTGTTCAGCTTGCATGACATCACTTTATGGTGGTGCTATCTGTACCGCTTTAAGAGGTTTACTTGAAATTTGTGACATTTAAAATAGTCTGGCTCACCTTCTGGATCAAGCCATTATCATATGGTATTCTTTGTCTTTCATTCATACATTCTACTTTTCTCTGTCTCTCTTTCTCAACTAAATTAATCCGATGTTAATGAAATACAACACAAGGTATCATTTTGTGAATATTTGATTATATTTTAAAAAGGTATTCGTTTATTAGTTTTCATTCTGGTTTTAAATTGAGCATGAAATGTCAAGATATTTAAAAAAACAAATTAACTTGAGGAATTGTAAAACGGTGAAACCCCTCTAAAGCGGACACCTTCGGGTCCAAGTAAATTGTCTGGTTATAGAGGTATCCATATTAAAAAGGTTATTTTCTGTATTGATTATTAAAAAGGACTGCAAAAAAAACCCCAAGTTTTGGAGGAATTCCTGTTTACAGAGGGAACGGTTTACAGAGGTTTCAATGTACTATTATATCTCGGAATAAATCCAAATTTAATATATTTCATCAAAATATATTATACTGTTTATGAGGTTTTTTTCTTTCTTTTCTGCTATATATGAATTTTAAAAATCAGTTAATTAAATCAACACTTCTTAAGTTAATTTTAACGTTTTTGACATACAAATGAAATTCCACATTACTTACAAAATTTATCATCTTTTTGTTGTGAAAAACAAATGATGCAACTAGTTTTCCCTCATATACATTGTGAAAATGTAGCCAGGCATGGATATAGGCCCTTGGCCCCCTATTTATGGTCACATAATGAAATTTCTCTTTGACACCGAATGACATTGCTTTAAGTTTAAGGGCCCCTCTGTTAATGTGGGTTTTTTTTTAAATCCATGCCTGGCTGCTTAATCCAAATTTTAAATGTGATATGATGTCTTGTTTTCATTTTAAAGCTTAAGCTTCTTTTCTTTCTTTTTTAAACACATTTGTTTTTATTTTTTCCACCAAATTTGTTTTGCATTTTACTTTTAAAATTCAGTACATTTCATTTGGATCCTTAATCAAACATACAACATTGACATTCATAATACATGTATTTTATCTACATGTTTTTCATTTACACTATAAATAACAAATGGAGAAATATTTTCTGTCATCATTCACTATTAAAGGTCATTCTTCAATCATTTGTATTATGTTCATCAGTTTCTATGACTGTAAGTAGCAGTGTCGCTAATATTAATTTTTTCTCCATCAATACATATCGCAGTAAATATGGAAAAAAAAATCAATAAAACTTTTTGAAAATGCTAATCCAATAATTATTTTTAGTGATTTTTTTTTAACAATTACCTAACTGAATGTTCTAAAATATTTGATATATGTGGAAAAAAATACTTTGGGTAATTCATTATCTACATTTGTGATTTTATTTATTTAGCTTGTGTACTAATAACCATTTAAAATGATATTTCCTTGTTGCAACATAAACAGATATCCACGGAATTGTAGTAAACAATGTAACACTTCTATTATGAACAGCACTTGCAGATACATTATTTATATACATGTATACACTTGAATATGGTCACTGTAGTATTATTTTTAGAATGATGTTCATGTCACTTCCTTGAACAATTACAACAATGTCAGTGTATATCATTAAAGAAAGATGTACAATTTTCAAAATATAATCATGTCTCAAAGATAGGAGATGATATGAAAGAATATATTATAATGTGGGTGAACAAATGATATGTCCATTCTCCTCTTGCTCCTCCCCCCAAATGTTTGTTACAATTTTTAAAACATTCACTGGATGAAAATATATAAAACTGATATTTAAACAAATAAATGTCCACTCCACCTTTCCCACTCAACCCCCCGATATCAGTTACCATTTTGAAAACATTCACTGGATGAAAATATATAAAACTTAAATGTTTTGGTTTTAAATGTCCACTCTCTACCCACCCCTATATTAGTTACCATTTTGAAAACATTCACTGGATGAAAATATTTAAAACTTACATTTGATAAAAAGGAAGTATTTTTTGCATACATGTAGTTCTTCACTGTTAAAAAGTGAATTTACATATTTTAACGCCCATTTAGTGGTATATTTATCTTTTAATTTCTTTTTATATATAGAAGTTGAGAAATATTTTTGAATATGGAAACACAAGTCCATGACAACATATCTCTTGAATTATTATTTGTACCAGTTTAAATTTTATAGATATAATTTTAACTTATACACTTGGTAAGCTATTTGAACAACTAGGGTTAGCTAAGGCATGTACCTTTTTTTTCTAAGAAAAACCCCATTGATATTTCAAGAAAACCTTACCCATTGTAATCCAATATGTTTCAAATTCTGTGAAATATATGTAACTTATACATGAAATGTCAATAAGAAAACCTTTCGAAATGGTGGTCATTGAAAATGTATATTAACCATGTTTGTGCTATTTATTTAAAAGAAAGCTATCTGGGTTGATTCTGTCGTGTGTCTAAGCAAGTCCAATGTTCAATATTTCAGGACTAGCCGTATATGCAGCTTTAACACGAGTGTTCACCCAGGACTATATTAGTGCTATAGTGACAACATGTCTGTAACCCAGACAGCACACACTGTGTACAAAACATGTACAGTTTCCAAAGGCAAATCTGTTTTGCAAAAAAATTCATTTGTAAATATTATTCTGCAAATAAATGTTAGAACAATGATTTTTGCATTTCTTAGATTTTTTGTGTGTGTGTCTTAATATAATAGTAATTCATGGGTGTTAGTAGGTGCCAAAGTGTGGGCACACACAGACATATATACTGTAAACCGTATTAATATTGCGACGTCCTTTTTTCGCGAATGTATACATTAGCGCATGTTCGCGACGTGTAAATTTCGCGAACGACCGGTGACAGCTAAAAAACAAAAGTGGATAAAAACAGCTCACTGTAATTGTTATAAAGTTACTGTCTGTAAATCAATCTTCTGTTATCCTGCATCCAGCAATTGTGCCTGGTACAGAGTCTAGGGAGGGGATTAGGCCCTACCTACCTCACCTGTATTAGAATCACAACTCACAGCTTCAGCTGTTAACTGGTAACACCCTTTGGTTGGTAACACCCTTTGGTAGATAAAACAATAAACGATTAGTCACTATCGATTGAAGCTAGATGCAACAATTAACGATTAGTCGCCATCAAGGAGAGCACGTGTATAGGCTGTGCCTGTTAAGTGAATCTTTTTGTGAATTTTATTCTCAATAAAATATTTAAAAACAAAACTTTAAGCACACTTCACACTTCAAACTGGAAAATAGTGCGTGCGTATTAATTTCGTGACATAAGGTTGGACGTGAATGATGCGAAATTTATAAGCACGCATTTATTTCACGGTTTACAGTATATATACACATACACATGTATAAGTATATAAAAACCATCGCTGAACTTGCTGCAGCAAAGTGGTGGGGGCACATGCCCCCCTTGCCCCCCTTTCCTATGCCAGATTATTTAGTTAGCAAAACTATATTCTAAATCAACTCGTATGTAAAAAGGAATCCAATTAGATCTTTACAAAAATATGATGCTGTAAAACATACATGTACATTGTGCTTGCCACACATTTTTGAAGTTGAACTACGTTGTAATTTGCAAAAAGAACAGGCCTTTTAAATAAAACAAACTTTACTTTAGGTCTTTTATAATGATGTCATGAAGACTGTTTCTCTATCGTTTGTTTCAGCATGGTAAAGCTCTATGCCTCCATAGTCCAGAAACATCTTGCCATAATCCGCCCTATGCTGCCCTGAGATTAAACAAGCCTTTTTCAGTAATTCTAAAATTGCTTTATTAAACACTAAAAAATTTATTATTAATTAATAAAATATCCCTGTTATATATACTAGCAGAAAAAAGTTCCTGTGCATTACTAAAAGTGGTGAGATTTTCTTATTTGTAAGTAAATCAACACAGTTATTTCACACATTATTTATTTGCCATTTACGCACAATACCAAATTCAGAAGAAAAAACTTTTGGCGTTGTTACCAATCTCTGGGTCATAAAGAGGAGTGGCTTCGAAAGTAAGTTCACAATGTCAATACCGTGCATGGCCACCGTGTGCGTGCACACATGCCTGACAATGACATCTCATTGATAACACCAGATGATTCAGAAACCCTTGTGGGATGTTGTTCCAGACCTGAACAAGGTCACGACCAAGTTGGTTCAAGGTCAGTGGCTGGTTTGGCAGGAGACATAGGAGTCTCTCCATTTCATCCCATACGTCTTCAATGGGCGACGGGTCAGGTGAAACAGCGGGCCAAGGCAGCGTGTTGACATTCTGCTGTCTCAGGAAGTCGGTCACTACACGTGCGACGTAAGGGCAACATAACGGTGCCACGTTGACCTTGAAGAAACGGAAGCACATGCGGTCTTATGATCTCATCCCTGTAGTGTACAGCAGTTATATTTCCACCCACAATCACCAGCTGCGTCCTCCCGTGTGATGTGATGCCTCCCCACACCATGAAGCTCCCGCCGCCGAAACCTGCACAACGCAAGCATCACTACTGTCCAAATGGAATCTGGACTCATCGGTGAATAGCACACCTGACCAGTTGTGACAGGTGAATCGTAAGTGCCGTCTACTCCATGCTGGACATTCATTTCGGTGACGTCATAGCAGAATAGGACGTATTGCTGGGCGTCACGGCCTGATGGTGTGCTCCCATTAACGGTTGCGAACTGTCCATGGCACTGATTGCTCTCAACCCAGGGATGGTTCTGGCTGTCAAAGTTGCCACCTGAAATCAATTCAGAAGATGTGTTACCCGAATATGGTTGTCCTGTGCTTGTGGCATCACATGTGGGCGACCTGAACGTGGTCTGTCTCTGGTGTTGCCTTGCTGTTGGTAACGTCGCCACAAATTCTGAATCCTGTTTCGATGCACGCCAAAACGTCTTGCGACCTCGTTATGCGCCATTCCAGTTTCGAGCATCCCGACCGCGCGGTGACGTTCAAATTCAAATAGGCGTAGCATGGCGTAAAAGCCATTTAAAATTAATCAGAGTTGTTTTTCTAGACAGTGGTTTAGGCCTCTACCATTTTCTGTTGCAAAATTAACAAGGATATATTCACCTGTACCACATGATCAGCAAATCTGGTTACGAGTCTTGCACATGCGGCACACGAACAACACGTGCGATTGCAATATCGAGTATAAAGTTTTGAACATAATGGTTGGGCACATGTCTCCTGAACATGTTATTATTTTACAAGTTGTGATTATGATTTTATTCAACTTTTCACCATGCACAGGAACTTTTTTCCGCTAGTATATTTTGCCATACGTTTATTAAAGCAAGCAAATTAATTACATAGATGTTCTAACAGTCAGCCATACCATGCTAGTCTGTAGACAGTTCTTGCAGAAGGCTGCTGGTCACATCAATGTCATCACACTATCCCATGTATGACTTATAAAACTCATAACGGACTCAGGCTCAAAGCTCAAAGGCTGAAACCAAAATAACTACAAATAGACTCACTTAATATAACACGGTAACACAACAATACAAATTAATCATAATCCTTTGTACAGCTCCACAATTATATTACTTTTGGTGCACAAGAACTCACACACATACATACACACATTTACACACCTCATAACTCTTAAACCGAAAAATAAAGGATGGTGCAAAAATGTTGTAATATTTGTTTATGGTGTTTGTAAAAAAGGCTGTGGTATGTGTTATCCTGCATATATATATATTTTTTTTAATTTTATTTTATTTAACGATGCACTCAACACATTAAATTACGGTTATATCGGCGTCGGACATATGGTTATGTGGAGAAAAAAAACCAGTGGTCAGCTGACGGGGATCGATCCGTGCATCAGGCGGGCACTGTACCACTGGGCCATGCTGCCCGCTTATCCTGCATATAAAAGATCCCATGCAGCAGTCAGAATTACCAAATGTTTGACACCCAATAGCATACGATTAATTAATCAGTGTGTTCTAGTGGTGTCATTAAATAAAACAAACTTCACAAATGTTTTCTTTTAGGTTCAAAAACTGAAAATGTAACATGATCAAAGAATGAAAATGTGTGTGTGTGTGTGTGTGTGTGTGTGTGTGTGTGTGTGTGTGTGTGTGTGTGTGTGTGTGTGTGTGTGTGTGTGTGTGTGTGTGTGTGTGTGTGTGTGTGTGTGTTTGTGTGTGTGTGTTTGGTGTGTGTACAGATGCCACCTTCATTCCTTCTTTTCTTTTTGTTGACCTCTTCACAAACATTTTCTGAACTTGAAAAAACTGTAACATGAACCATCATAAGAATTGAACTAACTTTCAGCAAATACAATTAATGATAATTAAAAAAACACTTTTGTTTTTACAAAAACCAATAATGAGAATTAAACAAACTGTAATAGAAAACAATAATTATAACTGAACAAATTAATAGAAAGCAAGAAAGAATGAACAAATGTAATGGAAATCAATAATGAGAACTGAACAGACTAACTGAAGCAAACAATTTGAACTGAACAAGTTGTCATAATGAGAAGTGAATTAACTATATAAAATCAGTAAAATGGAACTGAAAAGACTGTAACAGAAACCATAAATGAGACTTTAACACACCCAATAATTAGAATTGAACAAAACGGAAAATAAGATATGGACAAACTTAACATAAACTAATAATAAGAACTGAACAAAGTGTAAGATTAGTCACTAATGAAAACTGAACAAACTCGTATAAAATAAATAAATAATGAGAACTCGACTGTAACAGAAAGCAATAATTCTAACTGAACTATAACAGAAGTAATAAAGGAGAACTGAACCGTATCAGAAATCAATCATTAGAATTTCTAATTCAACTGAAAAAAACTCCGAGCAGAATCCAACAATGAACACTGAACTAACTCTTAACAAAAATAAGAAATGATAACTGGTCAAACTAATGGAAACCAACTGAAGAACTGTAACAGAAATCGTTAATAATTGGATAAACAGTAATAAAAAATCAACACTGAGAACTGAATAAACTGTAACATAAGCTTATAATCAGAACTGAACAAACTGTAATATAAACCTAAATGAGAAATGAACAAACTGTAAACAGAAACGACTGAGAACTCTTAACATAAATCGAGAATGAGAACAGAACAAGCTGTCACATAAATTGTTGAAACATTATCTGTAAAAAGAAACAAATGGTAACTAAGCAAACTGTAACAGAAATCAATAATGAAAACTGAACAAACTAACATAAACTAAAAATGAGAACTGAACAAATAATAATGTAACATAATAATGAGAAATGAAAAAACTGTAAACTGAAACGAATAAGAACTGAACAAACTGTAGTAGAAACCAAAAATGAAAACAATCTATATTTTAAAAAAAATCAATAACGAGAACTGAACAAACTGTAATAGAAATTAATAATGAGAAATGAACAAATTGTAAACTGAAATGAATCAGAACTGAACAAACTGTATAAGAAACCAATAATGACACGAACAAACTGTATCAGAAGTCAACAGTTCAAATTTAATAAATTATAAGGGACAACAATCATGAGAACAGAACAATCGAACAGAAATCAATAATGATAACTGAACAAACTATAACAGAAACTTATGAGAAATGAACAATAATTAGAACAAACCGATAATGATAACAGAACAAAATATATCAGACATCAATAATGAGAACTAACCAAACAATAACATAAATTAATTACGAGAACTGAACAAACTAATAGAAACGAACTGAAGAATTGTAACAGAAATCATTAATAACTGGATAAACTGTAATAAAAACAATAACAATGAACTGAATAAACTGTAACATAAGCTTATAATCAGAACTGAACAAAGTGTAATATAAACCTAAATGAGAAAACTGTAACAAACCAATAGTGAGAGACGAACAAACTGTAACGGAAGAACACAACGAACTGCAATAAAAATCATCAATGAAACTCGAATAAACTATAACAGAAAGCAATAATGAGAACTGAACAAACTGTAAACAGAAACGAATGAGAACTCTATAATGAGAACAGAACAAACTGGAACACAAATCTATAACACAAACGTCTAACTGGAAATGAACACTGTAACACAAACGAATGAGAACTGAACAAACTGTAGCAGAAACCAAAAACAGAACATATTTTAACAGAAATCAATAATGAGAAGTGAACAAACAGTAACAGAAACTAATGAAACATAAACAAACCCAAATAGCAACAAACGAGAACTAGAAGAAAAAAAAACCTGTAACATAAATCAAGTATGAAAACAGAACAAGCATCACATAAATTACTGAAACATTATCTGTAAAAAGAAACGAATGAGAACTAAGCAAACTGTAACAGAAATCAATAATGAGGACTGAACAAATAATAATGTAAAATAATAATGAAAAATGAACAAACTGTAAACTGAAACGAATCAGAACTGAACATACTGTAATAGAAATTAATAATGAGAAATGAACAAACTTTAACAGAAATCAATCATGAAAATCGAACAAACTAATATAAACTAGTGATGAAAATTGATCAAATGTAAAATAATAATGAGAAATGAACAAATTGTAATAGAAATTAATAATGAGAAATGAACAAACTGTAACGGAAGTCAATAATGAAAATCGAACAAACTAACATAAACTAATGATGAAAACTGATCAAATGTAAAATAATAATGAGAAATGAACAAACTGTAAACTGAAACGATTCAGAACTGAACAAACTGAAGAAGAAACCAATAATGAGACAACAAACTATATCAGAAGTCAACAGTTCAAATTTAATAAATTATAACGGACAACAGTCATGAGAACTGAATAAACTGGAACAGAAACCTAAAATGAAAACAGAACAAAGTATAACAGAAATCAATAATGAGAAATTAACAAATTGTAATAAAAATCAATAATAAGAACTAAACAAACTGTAATAAAAATCAATAATGTTAACTAAACAAACAGTAAGAGAAACTAATGAGAAATAAACAAACAGAAACAGAAACGAACGAGAACTAGAAAAAAAACCTGTAACATAAATCAAGAAAGAGAACAGAAAAAGCTGTCACATAAATTGTTGAAACATTATCTGTAAAAAGAAACGAATGAGAACTAAGCAAACTGTAACAGAAATCAATAATGAGAACTGAACAAATAATAAGGTATAATAATACTGAGAAATGAACAAAGTATAAACTGAAACGAATCAAAACTGAACAAACTGTAGAAGAAACCAAAAATAAAACGAACAAACTGTATCAGAAGTCAACAGTTCGAAATGAATAAATTATAACGGACAACAATCATGAGAAATCAATGAGAACTGAATAAATTGTAACTTAAACTTATAATGAGAATTGAACAAACTGTAACATAAAGGTATGAGAAATTAACAAACTGTAAACAGAAACGCATGAGAACTGTAACAGAAATCAACAATGAGAACAGAACAGACTGGATTAGAAGTCAATAATATAAATTGAACAAATTATAAAACAAGCCAATAATACCAATTCAAACTGTAACAGAAACAAATAATTGTGACCTGACAAATTGTAACAGAAATCAAATTATAGCAAAAACCAATAATGAGAATAGAAGAAACGATAACGGAAATCAGTCATAAGAACTGAACACGTTATAACACATACCAATAGTAAGAACTAAATTGTAGTAGAAACCAATATAGAGAACTCAAGAAATATGGTAACTAGAATCAATTATGACAGCTGAACAAACTGTAAAAGACTACACCAATATATTTAAAAACTGAACACACTGCAGCAAAACCCAGTATATAATGTACTGATAAATAAAACAAAATTAAAATTAAAATATAATGTTCTGAAGAAAAAAAACGAGAGCAAATATAATGTGCAAGACC
>JAECMU010132033.1:0-15060 GCA_016106625.1 Dracogyra subfuscus
CAAGGTGATAAGTGTTTTTTCGCCTGTTAGTTTAGTACTCGACTGGTCTACAGAGCCCTCAAAGGTACCCGGTCTCCGGCGGCAAATTGCCGCCTGAAACAGCTTTTGCCGCTGCATACTTTTCATTGATGGTAAAAAAAAAAGTGCTTTCTCTTCTTTAATAAAGTCTCCTACAAAAGGGATCCAAACAAGGTGCCAAAATAGTTGTTTATTTGTCTTGAAACGCGATTAGAATGCATCTCAGAGGTTCGATTTTTCAAATGTTTCGTGGGGATGGCCCCCAGACCCCCATGCTTTGCCCCCTGCTATCATCACTGGTGTAGCCTGCTACGTCTTAAACAGTTGAGGGCGCTGGGTCTATTAGAATCCTGGCTTTAATTTTACACTTGTTTATTTTCAGAGCTGCAAACATAGAGACACGTGTGGTATCTCGGTTTGATTTCAACAGTGATGTCATTAAATGGGCCGATGTTATTTTCACTGCTGGTGGTGATGGCACGTTTCTGCTAGCGGCTAGCAAAGTTTTAGACAAGTCTAAACCTGTCATTGGAATCAATACTGACCCTGATAGGTAAACATATTTTGTTTGTTTTTGAATTTATTAACCAAAAAAGGGCGGGACGTAGCCCAGTGATAAAGCACTCGCTTAATGCATGATTGGTTTGGATTGGGTTATATCTCGCTTCAGCCAGTGCACCATGACAGGTACATCAAAGGCAATGGTATGTGCTATTCTGTCTATGGGATGGTGCATATAAAAGATCCCTTGCTGCTAATCAAAAAAAGTAGTCCATGAAGTGGCGACAGCAGGTTTCCTTTCTCAATATCAGTGTGGTTCTTAACCATATGTCCGATGCAATATAACTGTAAATAAAATGTGTTGAGTGTTAAATAAACCATTTTATTTCTTATTAACAAAAATGTTCATTATACATGTAAATGTATATGAATATGTGTAGAAGTTTTGTGATTTCTCTGGTTGTTTATTTTAGTTCTAAAGGTTAGTTATTGTTGTTTATTTTACATTTGAAGATTGCTTATTGTGTAAAGGTTGTTAAATTTTAAAATTGTTCTTTCAGATCTGAATGTTATTGATTGTTGTTTATTTTAGGTCTGAAATTTTTTTATGGTCGTTTATAAATCATAAGCGTTCCCTTTCCAGATTATTTATAGTTGTGTATTTTTGTTTGTTACAGTTGAAAGAAAGAAAGAAAAAAATGTTTTATTTAACGACACTCAACACATTTTATTTATGGCGTCAGACATATGGTTAAGAACCACACAGATATTGAGAGAAAACCCGCTGTCGCCACTTCATGGGCTCCTCTTTTTTGATTAGCAGCAAGTGATCTTTTATTTACACTTCCCACAGGCAGGATAGCACAAACTATGGCCTTTGTTGAACCAGTTATGGATCACTGGTCGGTGCAAGTGGTTTACACCTACCCATTGAGCCTTGCAGAGCACTCACTCGGGGTTTGGAGTCGGTATCTGGATTAAAAATCCCATGCCTCGACTGGAATCCGAACCCAGTACCTACCAGCCTGTAGACTGATGGCCTAACCACGATGCCACCGAGGCTGGTCTGTTACAGTTGAAGGTTTTTTTTTAAATTGTTATTTATAATGTATTTGAAAGTTGTTTATTGTTCTACCCATTGAGCCTTGCAGAGCACTCACTCGGGGTTTGGAGTCGGTATCTGGATTAAAAATCCCATGCCTCGACTGGAATCCGAACCCAGTACCTACCAGCCTGTAGACTGATGGCCTAACCACGATGCCACCGAGGCTGGTCTGTTACAGTTGAAGGTTTTTTTTTAAATTGTTATTTATAATGTATTTGAAAGTTGTTTATTGTTCTTTGTTTACATCTTAAAGCTGTTTTATTTCAGGTCCGAAGGCTGTTTATTGCTACCAAAGGATGAATATGCTGCTGTGAATTTTGAGGCATCATTGAGAAGATTGCTAGTGGGTGACTTCAGGTAAATTATGTTAATAATGCGTGACTTTTATTTGAAACCAGTATTTATTAGAAAATAACTATGCTGTATTTGACCATTTGCAAATGTTAATGGTGGTTTTACTGTCGCAAATTGAGTTTTAGTGGCAAGTGCAAAGTGGAGACTGTAAAAGAGATATTTGTGGCTGTAAACCAGCATTACTGTATACATACAGAATAGTAAACGAGGTGGCCTGTCATACCATTTTTATAAAATGAGTGAACAGTTTTGGTATCTGACGAGCGAAAGTGAGTCAGATACCAACACTGTTCATAAGTTTCATAAAACTGGTATGACAGGCAAGTTAATTTAGTATTTTATTTATTACAAACAACAATGTAGAAGTAAGCAAATGTTGAGACCTACTACGCACTATATTTGTCTACGAACTGGGTCAGTAAGTGATCTGTGTTATGCTTACGTCACTGCGATATTACACTAGTTAGATATTGAGTGATTGCTATGACATGAGCAATATCTTATACTGGTGTGTAACAAAACATATTTATTTCCCTTCTAAATCGAGTAATACATTAAACAAATAGTTTTTGTAAATAAGCCTGACTATTTGTGAGACAGAATGCAGTGTTAACAAAAATCTGCTCACTATTTTTGTCCACCATGCAAAATAATTTTTAATTTTATGTTATTATTTTAATAATGAAAACTATTATTACCGATTTTACTGGTTCTTGACAGGTATTGCGACAGCTGGTGCTGAATAATGCATTTACAGAGTAATAATTCATCATTTGGTATAGAACGTTGCTGTTATTATTTCCTTCAGCATTGCTTTACAATTACAAGGTTCAACATTATATTTCTTTTTAACTGTTATATTCATAGTTACATGGTGATGCATCCCATATTTTTCAGAACCCTTCTTTTGGTATTTATTCATAAACACACAGCTTTTTAATTTTTCAAATAATATTCTTAACAGAAATGTGCAAATTTCATCCCATATTTGTTCTAAACCTTCCATTTGGTATTTATACACCTTTTAAAATTTTAAAGAAAATCTCTTTTAGCTGGAAGTGGCGCAACCGAATTCGAGTCACGATGTCTGGATACCATGCTAATGATGAAGCCATTGAACTCCATGATCAGCAACTCCAGTTTATGGAGCATCGTTTCACTGAGCACGTTCAAGAGAATGAAATGCATGAGGTTCGGCGGTCTAGCCATCTACATCACGAACTACCGAAGCCAAAGATTCTCCCGGTCCTAGCTCTGAATGAAGTCTTCATAGGAGAATCACTGTCATCAAGGTACTTTCACACAGGTCACCATGTAGGTGGTAAGATGGCAGTCTCTTGTCAGTTTGACACAGTGATTTTTATCTGTAAATCCATAGCTCACGTAAACTATCTTTCCATTAGTGTGGTTCTCATTGTGCCAAGCAAATTTCCATCGAGGCATTCTTATAATGTGGTTCCTTCCATATGATGTCATTAACAGCCATGTTTATTCTATGGGTAATCTTTCTAAATGATGTTATTTCATGGATTCCTGGACCAACTTTTTTTCCCACACGACTAGCACCCATGCAGTTACATTATCAGTGGAAAGATATTTATGCAAATTAGCTGAATCAGTTTATACCACCTACTGGCACAGTTAACTGTGTGTCAAATTGCACAAATGGAAAGTCAGCCGTAACTTTATATATGTTATATATGTATTGTTGTCAGAGATTTGTGATGCTTTAAAAATTCCATATGACTAACATTTGATGATTTGTTTGTGGGAGAGTACATATAAAAATATACCACCCATAATCCCACAATTGAAGAATAAACTTCTGTGGTATATGCTGTTTTGTCATAGCAGACGTTCAACTAAAAGATGCATGTTTTCCGGGTATTTAAGAGACAATAAGACAAAGCTAATGAGGTTATTAGGAAGTGGGTCAAGCCAAGTTAACTGTTCCAGGATCTACATTTGCAAAAAATACCAGACATTCACTTGATTCTATGAGAGAAAAAAAACATTTCAGTTTTCAATGGACATAACCATATGGGTTTTTAGATTTGAAGGTCTATTAGATGCCTGCAAATGTTTCATTTTTTAAAACTCATGCTAACACCTTTGAATAAAAATTACATTTACATGCATCACATAAACATGCACGATAATAACACAGATGAATATAAAATATTCATATGGTTATCTCCTAAGCCCATGATTAATAAATTATTGTGCTCTAATGGGTTCGTTAAACAAAATAAAGTTTGTTTGTGTTAAGGGGTGGGACATAACCCAGTGGTAAAGCATTTGCCTGATGTGCAGTCAATCTAGGATCAATCCCAATCAGTGGGTTCATTGGGCTATTTATCGTTCCAGGCAATGCACCATGGCTGATGTGTGCTATCCTGTCTATGGGATGGTGAATATAAAAGATCCCTTGCTACTAATTGAATAATGCAGCAGGTTTTCTCTCGGACGTCTATATGTCAAAATTACCTAATGTTAGACATTCAGTAGCCAGTGATTGGTAAATCAATGTGCTCTAGTAGTGTTGTTAAAGAATTATTTTTGTTTGTTTGGTCCTGTTCAGGGTTTCCTACTATGAGCTGTCTGTGGATGACATGCCGAGGGAGAAGCAGAAGAGTTCAGGAATCACCATCTGCACGGGAACAGGCTCCAGTTCATGGTACTTCAATATCAACCAAATACATGTTGAGGCTGTTAAGGACATTCTTAGCATAGGTAACCAAGCACCACATAGCCATGTGGTAAGAAAAGTATGGCTATACAGCATTGAAAGTCCAGTTCTTTGTACCAGAGATAAAAAAATTTGCATCTAGCTTTACAGTCTGGAAAATGTTCACTCAACCATGTTTCTGAAGTGAAATTGTCAGTTTGACCCTGCATTTTTCAACCTATGAGGAAATTTGTCAGTTTGACCATACATTTTTCAACATATGAGGAAATTTGTCAGTTTGACCATACATTTTTCAACCTATGAGGAAATTTGTCAGTTTGACCCTACATTTTGCAACCTATGAGGAAATTTTTCAGTTTGACCCTACATTTTTCAATCTATGAGGAAATTTGTCAGTTTGACCTTACATTTTTCAACCTACATGTACATGTATGAGGAAATATTACGGCCTCAGATTGTAAAAAAACAACCGGACACTTTTTGCTGTATATAATTTGTCTATTCGACCCTGCATTTTTCAACCTCAAACTGTAAGAAAACAACTAACCGGACACTTTTTGCTGTATGTAATATTTTTGACAAGACCTCCTCATAAGTCTATGGGTATGGGTATTCTTTTAACGTGCCCCTGTCCCTAAGGTTCAGGCACGCCCACCATGGGTCCAGGGGCTGACTTCGCCAGTCCCGGGTCCCATGGCGGGATATATAAGTCTAATTAACCTAATGTGCAAGAACTTAATTTATATATTTTTAAATCCTACATCATGATTTTTATATCCTTTAAAATAGCTTTAAATAAAAAAATTTCAGCATATTTTAACAAAAATATTTTAATAAATATCAAGAAATGAAACCAATGTGCATGTTATGTCATCAGTAATGTTTACAAAACATTATTCTGCTTTGTCATATTCAGATAACAACTTAAAATTGAATACCAGTGAAAAACCCACAAAAAAACATGTTTGTTTGTTATTTTACCATGTTCTAGCATTCTCAGTACTTTTAAATATTTATTACAGGTCATAGACTGTAATCACTAACCGACATATTTATATTTTTAACAGCTAATAAACATAAAGACGGAATAAGTCCAGTTGAAGATGCAAAAACGCTAGAACACATTGCACAAGAATTCAATAGTTCACTCTGCTTCGATGCATCCAAACTGATGATGGCCTACACAATTAGAGACCCAGTTGTAAATGGTAAGAAATAGGAAATTACTGTTATTTAATAAAACTCACTGGTTTAAATCACTAACATTTGTCGTAATTAATTGGAGATAAATGTAAAAAGCTATTGAAATTGTTAATTATGTTTTCTAATAATATTGATTTGAAGCTAAAGCTTAATGATCACTTAATATGTAATAGTACAACATTTGAGAATGAATCTAGATTCATGTACGTAGATTCCTGTTGGTCAGTGCAGAACAAGACGTGTCTTAAAAAAGAATAAGAATCAGGAGACATTATAAAAAAAACCATATATTTGTTTTCAAGATGTCGAATGAACAAAGCGACTATTCATTGTTATTTTCTCCAAAGAGGAACATGGGGAAATACATTTATTATATTTTACATTTAGTGCCATTTACATCAAAATTTTACATTGGATCTGTTTACTCTTGTAGGTGTTTTCCAGGTTTCCAAGCCACGTGGTTTTGCTAAAAGGTAATACATGCAGTCAACATCACCAATTCAGTTATTTGCAGTTTAGTGAAACTAAATATAGTTTTCAAATAAGACTTACATACAAGCCAACTATAACTACATAACACTATACAAAATGTACTAGGGGCTTGACGTAACTCAGCGGTAACTGATGCGCAGTCAATCTAAGATTGACCATTTCTTGTTCCAGCACCACAACTGGTGTATCAAAGGCCGTAGTATTATCCCTTACTATTAGCAGTTTTCATCTTAGACTATCAAAATTACCAAATGTTTGACATCCCATAGCCAATGATTAATAAATCAATTTGCTCTAGTGGTGTCATTAAACGAAACAAAAGTTAATATTAAGACCACTTTCAAATTAATATCCTGTCACAAATTATTTCCTGTGAACTGTTGCCCATGTGTCGGGGTTTCTGCAAACCACCAGTTGATTACATCGTTTGTTAAACGTTCTAAAAGTCACTTTATCAAGTTTCAAAGAAACTCTTCATCACCCTCCTGCCCCGGAATCCGCCACTGGCGAAGTCAGAGACTGAATCCGGGGTAGGCGTGCCTGAACCCTTGTGGATATGGGCACATTAAAAGAAGTTCCCATTCCCATTCACTCTTCATCAATTATTTGCAATAAAATATTTTATGTGGTATTTTATTTTGCTTAAATTAAATGTCCTTACAATGTTAGTTCTATGCATGTTTATAATTGATTTGATTATGCAAACATATTTCATGTATCCAAAAAGTGGTTAGCTAGGTAAAACTTGCATCGAGTTCATGTTATCTGTGAATTTTAACTATTGTCCACTGCAATATGAAAAATTACATTACGGAAATCTTAATAGGCGATGTCAATTAATAGATAATTTTTTTAACATTTTACAGGTTGTCAGTTCTGTCACGTATGTGGGATGCATGCCTAGTGGTAGATGGTGGATCGTCTTTCAAGTTTAACGATGGTGCCAGAGCAACATTTGAAATCCATGACGATGATGCTTTAAGAACTGTATCATTTGACTGATGCGTGTGTGTGTATGTGCGCAAGTGTGTGATTGTTTGAGTAGATAGTACTCAGTGTGCAATGTTATTTATATGAGAACTTATTTTTGTAAAATATTACACATTACAAGTACTATTAATATATTTAAGAAAATATTTTGTTACGTAGTCTATATACTAGTATATAAAAATAAAGTCTTTAAGCTTGAAAGCTTAGGTGATTTTAAAATTAAAATAATTTTCATAATCTATTGTGTTTATGGCAAACTTATATATATATATATAAAACTTATTGGTTCAATCCCTTCAACATTGAGATAGCAAACTTTGGCTGTATAAACACGTTCTCTATAAACACATTCTAAGCCTTGTGTATAATAATCTATCTGATTATTTATTTGATCCCGATTAGCAAATGCAAAAATGTAGATTGTTTTGTGTGTAGTGTGTAATAGCTAGACTCATGTATATCTAATCATCAACATTATTTTTTGTTTATCCCGGTTAACAATGGCAAAAGCATCGTTTGATTTGTTGTATGTAATGGTTGACCCATGTACGTAATAATTCTGGTTTTTTCTTTGGGAAAACAATGTTAAAAATCCCTTGCTGCCAACATAAATGTTTTTTTAGCAGATTTTCTCTTTTAAGATGTCACATCAGAAAATGTATCCGATGATTAATAAATTAAAGTTGTCTAGTGGTGTCATTACATCTTAATTATTCTCTATTTGATTCCTTATTTTTCCCGGTTAACATTGTCAAAAATGTAGTTTATTTTGTGTGATAGCTAGACTTTGCTATCTAATTGATTTTTTATTTATCCCATTTAACATTGTCAAAGATGTGGGGTTTTTTCGGTTGTTGTGATAGCATAGGGTAAAATGACATTCCTTACTTTCACAGCATTGATAATAAATTCATAAGACGTACGGGCGCCCATTTGTGTAGGGAGGTAGGCTGATTTTTGTCTGAATTAAACAAAAATGTTCAAATCTGGATAACAAAATTTATTCATGTTATCATTATAATAATAATAATAATAATAATAAATTCTTTATTTAGTGAGGGTAACACAGTTAGCAAAAGCTAATCTTCCCTGAGGCCCTCAGATACAGACAATACAGAATTACAATACATACATTTATGAACAAATAGAAAATACATATATGGCAATAAACATATGCACAAATGATATTATTTTAGAAAATATTTCTTGAGTCTATATTTAAAAACATCAGTATTTGGCGATGATCGGATATCTTTAGGTAACTGATTCCAAAGTACTGGTCCAGAGTAACTGAAAGCATTTTTAAATAAAGACATTTTAGGTTTTGGAATCGACAGATTTCTATCCTCTAATTTCGAAGGTTGTAGGGATTGTTTTCTCCAACATATATTAATAAGTTTGAAAGATAGTTTGGGGCTTCATTGTATAGACATTTATAAATTTGTAAACATTTGTTTCCATTTTCATCCATTTTAATTGTTTAAATAGTGGTGCAGATGGAGTAATAGGATCTACATCTAATACCATCCTTGCAGCTCTCTTTTGCAGTTTTAGTAAATGTTCTAATCCATTCTGATTACAGTTTCCCCAAATTACACAGCAGTAATCGATGAGTGGTAAAATATACCCATTGTAGAAAAGTTTTCTTGCATCTAAATTTAAATCCCTAATGATTTTTTATAAAAGATACAGACGTTTAGAGATCAAGGAACAGACATGTTTAACCTGATTTGTCCATTTAAAATTATTATCAACTTTAATTCCTAAAAGTTTTTCACAATCAATGTTGCAGACGTTCTGAATTTATTATAAGAGAAATATCATTTTGGATTGTAACTTTTTGTCTTGTTCCTATAGTCATATATTTGGTCTTTTTTGTGTTTATGAACATTTTATTACAGCAACACCATTTTTCTACACTATTCAGATCTTGCTGTATTTTATCTTGAATTTGGGTAACAGTTTTCCCTGAAACAGCAAATGAATCCCTATGCATTTTTACATGGATTACAACTAATACTGTGGGTAGAATGATGGAAATGTATGGTGAAGAGGTTTCAGGCCAGCTCATACCTCTATCCGCTTTTTGAGGATTTGCTGCAGCTCTGTCCCCGGGTCTTCAGGTGCAGGTGCAGGGAGTAGTTTGGTAAGAGGTAAGTTATTAAGGGGGGTCAAGTTACCCCACCCAGTAAATTCGCTTGGAATAGGGGAGAGGGATTATACTTTTAAAAACTCTTAATTTTAGAGATAATGGGCCAAATTTACATAGCCCGTTTTTGACTTCTATGTATTTACAATGGTTAATATTTACAATAGTTAAAACACCAGCCTTTAAGACAGACAGATTTCGTATATTGTGCCTGGTATTTTTATTATGGTGGGTACAATCATTTTGATAATATTTTAAGTTTGGTACACAAAATGACATAATGCATTAATGTAATACTCTTTTTAGTGAGACGGGTATTGTTTGCATATGTTTTTCATGTCATGTTGCCCATTGAATGTTTGAAGTGCTATTTAGATTATACAAATATAGCAGTAATTTTTCTGCATTGGTGCAAATTATTTTATGGAATATCTTATGTGTGTTACAAAATACTTTTAATATTTGGTACCGGTTGAATCTCAGCAGTTTCCCTGTGTGATGTATTGAAAGTAAAATGGTTTTTAATATACCTGCCTTCTTGTTCATTGTATTTATTTAGCAAAATTTACTTACAATTGGATGGGCCGAGATTTAGTGCGAATATTGAAGCAGATGATTTAGGGATTATGATCATATGTAAAAGGTACATGTGTAACCCCTGAAAGTAAGTGTTAATTTTTCAACATCGTTCAAATGTAGGTGGAAAATATTATTTTGGAGTAAAATTGCATCACAATGGCCATTCTTTTCATCCAAGGTAGAAAATGATGCTTGGCTATGCATACACAATAACGGTGTAAGACCTGGGTGTAGTGGTAAGAGATCCATTGATGTGATGGCAGGAAATCATTATCAAATGATTAAGAACAATAGATAGCACAAGATAATTTGGTGTCAAAAGATTTATTTCTGACATGGTATGCTAGCTTTTTAACTGGGTATGAACTGTATCATCCAGTGCAAAATGTCTTAACATGTCACTTTCTAAAGGATGCAAATTTCCTGGAATTATTAAAGAATGCAAAGGACCACCAAGATCAACTGAGGTCATTTGTTTAAGTGTAGCTACAACAATTTTCTGGTTTTCTAAACCAACCCTGGCAAGTCCAACACAGACGGAGTCTTCAGACAAAACTGGAAAGCAGAAAAAACAAACATAACATAATAAACTTTGTTGTCTGAATACCAAAGTAAATATTCAACATTGCTGAGAACCCTATTTACTTCTATTAAGACTGTTACACGTACTTTTTTTTAACTTTGCATTCTAGAGCAGTTACAAATGGGAAAAGAGAAAACGTAAATTTCGTGCTCTATAACAAAAATAAATAAGCAGATCAGATTTTTTATTTTGGTAATATATTTTTAACATTATAAATTTTCATACATGCTGGGAAGGACTAAAGTTGATACAAAATATTATTAAAATGAACTAACAGAAGTTTAGAAAAAAGTAAATATTTGTTTTGTATTACAGTGAAACGTTTCTAAACTGGACCCTTATCAAACCTGAATTCTGTCAAACCAGGCCAAGTTTCATGGTCCTGAATTTTCTACATTCTATAACCTGACCTTCTAAACTCCAGATCCTGTTTAAATCTGATAAATATTACGACCAGTGTGATCCAGTTTAGACAGGTTTTACTGTATATTATATCATTACAATTTCAAAAGTAATACATCATAAAGTAATCCAGTTGAAATTAAGCCATGGTCGGTAGTGTTTAAAATGTATCTGAAAACTTGGAATCCCTAAGAAGTTCAACTGTTTCAATCTTGTTTTTAAAAAATAATTTCAGTTTAATTTGACGTAAGAACAAAAACAGAAGTGTTTGGAAATAAAAAACATTATTTTTGTGTGCAATTTAGAAAAGAATCGGCTTAGACATAAATAACTTGTAGTAAATACCGTAGTAAGAGAATGACGTTCCCTGATGGGAAGGAATATAGATCACTTCACAATGCATAATTTTAGAAGTGATTTAATATAATACGAACCACAATATCCACATTCTTCCCTTCTCTTCTCAATAACTTCCACAATTTGCTCAGCTGCTTGACTAGTCATCATAAATCTAGGTGGTTCATAGATTTTCCGACCTCTGTGAAAAGGGGGAAAATCAGACAAAAGTTGAAAACAAAATGGATGTTTCTTTCAACTTGTCGTAAACAGATGAGAAAATTAAAATAATCTGCAGTATACTACTTCTCAACCTGAAAATTATTGACATGACGAGAACTGTATTAACCAGATCTGGCAACCCAAACTTAAATCTTTCTACAGCGACTCAAATGTTACATATAATTTATGGTTTGTTTTAAAAGTTTTATTTGGATATTTTTTTTTTTATTTAGTTGTGCACAATTCGTAAAATCTGCAATTTAACATTTCCTTTAAACACTTATTATATATTAAGAACATAATTTTTAAAAGTACAATAAGTTATATAGTGAGAAACATATGGCTATGTCATGAATAAAACTTCAGTTTGTTAGTATATTCATATATATTTATACAGCTTGTGTGTTGTACTGATTTTACAAAACATGTGTCAAGATTTTTGTATTGCTTGAGCGAAATCGTGGGTAAAACATGAATCCTGACACAAGTTGCGTAAAATCAGTACGACTCACACTCGAGTGTAATAATTTCTTTATTATCCATATTATTATTTTTGTTTTCTTTATCTATAACAAGACCCAAGTCAAAATGTTTCAGCCACAACTAGGAGATGACGAAATGATGTCATGTTTCAACTGCCAAGTCTGAGCTAGGACTGGGGAAGCAACATCATATTATGACATCATTTCCCAAAAGTATGTCATGAAACTTGTTATTACACATGTGCTTCATTTGATTATTATTAACTCTGTCATGTTGAACCACGTGGATAATAAATATATGTAATGAACAGTTATGGAAAGATGGAAACTTGGTCTAAAACACAAATGGGGAGGAATAATAACTTCTTTCACACACATTCCAATGCAACTCACTTCATTAGGTTTTCAATAGTCTGTTCCTTCATTTTAATATCTGAAAAATAATAAATAAAATGAAAAAATGCTTCTAAAAACATTTGTAAATATATTATTATAGTGCATTAAATTTTATATTAATCTCATTCCTTGTAAAACAGGATTTCTTGTGAGAACAAAACTAAATATATGAAGGAACAAAATAAAGACGTATGCATTCTAAAGTATGTTAATCATCTTAATTAACCATTACAAAAATTCTCAACTTTGTAATGAACATCCACAGGCGCAACTATAAAACAAGTTTCATTGTAGGATCAAATCATTTCAATCGACCCATTCTCTGATTGGGTTTCTTCCCATCGCAATCAGTTTCTTCATGACCACCCAATAAAGGCTGTGGTATGGGCTGTCCTGTATGTCGGAAAGTATATATATAAAAGAACCGTTGCTGTTAGTACGGATAGCAAAATTGTATGGCTTTCCTCTGAAGACTATAATATTACCAAATGTTTGACACCCAATAACGGATGTCTAATAAACCAGTATTCTCCAGTGGGTTCGTTAAACAAAACAGACTAGCTTTTTAATCTAGGATTTGTAATTGTAAAAAACTGATGCTCAATACAAAACTTTCGACACAAAACTTTAATGCAAAAGTGGATGCCATCACAGCTGCTGCTGCTGCCACCGTCAAAAAGGTAATACCTATATCTCACCTTTTAATTTGTAACTGCAAGACAAAAACCAGAAAACTAAGAAGAGTTTTGAAAAGTAAGAAGTTCCTGTGAACATTTCATCAAAGAACAAGAGCTACAATTTGTAGATACCAGTAACACTCGACTGGAATTCTAAAAATATTCTGAAAATTTTCATCTTGAGTAATAAGCCAGAAAATAATGAAAAGCAAAAGAAATCCAAATTAAAAAAGATGTTTATAATTATTCAGTTTGAATCCTATCAAAGGTCGTGGTATGTGCTATCCTGTGTGGGAAGGTGTATATAAAAGATCCTTTGCTTCTAATCGAAAAAGAGTAGCCCTTGATGTGGTGACAGTGGATTTTCTCCTTCAGTAATTGTGGGGTCCTTAACCATATGTCCCGACACCATATAACTGTAAATAAAATGTGTTGAGTGCATCATTAAATAAAAACATTTCCTTCCTTTCCCAACAGGTATTTTTACCAAATTAATTTTATCATGAAAAAATATATATTAAAACATTTTGCTAATATTTTGTTGTTCGGTATATTATTATTTCATTATGATTTGATTTCTGCTGCTTGCCAAGTCTCTCTCACCTAATAAACACAGTGTGTGCAGTCCTCTCTCCTTGTTTGCTGCAATTTTGTCAAAGAAACTATGAGGACGCCATGTGTCTGTCCAAAACACTATTGATACAGTCTCCCCAAATGTGTAGAGCTAAGACAAGATCATAAAGCATTTCAAATGAGTTTATCAGTTCTATAACTTAATTTAAAATTCAGGGCTTCTAGAAGTTTTATAAAAAACACTAGCACTGGGATAAGTGATTTTAGAAATTTACTAGCCATGATTAAAAATTCACTTTATTTGAAGTTAATACAATTTTACTAAATATTAGTAATAATCAAATATGTTGTCTAAAGAAGGACATAGAGCTTAAAAACACTAACATTGGTGGTTGGGGTGTGGACAGGATATTCAAATAAACAAAATGGACTTAACTGCAACATTTGACCAAAAAAATTCACAAGCCGTTGGGCATGACAATAGTAGTTATTTACTAGCCCAACACTAAATATCACTAGCCATGGGAATGGGGCTACCATAACCCAGAAGCCTTGAATTACATAATATAACTGAGGTTACTAAAGTATGCTCGCTTAAGCTACTATTTTATGTTTACAACACTTGAGGTAAAGAGATATTGAAGTTAAGTTGTGGTATTTTTTAAAACCTAAGCATTTACAAAAGGCCATTACTATATGACATTGTGTATTTTCTATAAGTAGAAATAAATTATCAAGACATGCATACCTGTAAACCGCAGCACCCGACGGCATTCATTATAGATGCATTGTGTACCACCTTGTAAGGAATGTTTCTTTCGATTGCTCGTAAAATCAGATCCGTATGTGTGGTTGCACTACATATTAAAAATAAATAAATAAGTAAACTTCTAATTAGTTCATCACACACATGTATGTAAGAAGAATCATTGGTTTTGAAATGTAGGTCAGTGCTATTATTTATCATCCATTAAAAGCTTTTGTAGGAGATATCTCTGGCACTATAATTTGCAATATCTCTGAGATATCACTTCTTATAAGTTATAATCTTGATTGATCAAATTTTAATCACAAGACAATGTTTTGTTACATCACTGTGTTTGTTTCAGTGCTAAACCTACCACTAGTGATGTCACACTACTGCCGTTCTGCTAGTTAACGAGTCTTAACGCTTACATTCAACCCACATTACAGACACCACATATTACTATTTACAACTGTCGCAAATGAAAAGAATGATAATGGATGATAAAAAGAATACCCCCCTCGTGTCTTGTGATATCATAATTTATCAGCACTGTTGATAAAA
>JAECMU010132061.1:0-18287 GCA_016106625.1 Dracogyra subfuscus
GATACACTAACATCGATCTCTCAAAAACTTTGGGCCAGAATACTGTATACAAACAGAAGCTACTACATATACGTCAAATATTATCACAGGTGTGTTTCTGTTCGTGATTGCGAGATTAAAACTCACAGGGGTAGTAACCAGCAAATCTGTTCTTGCATCTGTTTTCTTGTATCTGTGAATCGGTGTATGGATGCTTGAAGCCACTTGGTAGTTTCTGAAATCATAATAAATACTTTAGCAATGTTACCATGTTCTTTCTGCTGATCATGTGCAACCCCCGAGGAACAGACAAGAATCAAACACAAGCGCGCACACACGCACACACACACACACGCACACACACGCGCGCACACACACACATACACACACAGCATCCACTATCATTAAAAACAAGAACACAAATGAAAATGAAACTGTCTTACGAGATATTCAGCATCAAATCCTCCAGGCTGTCTTCTGATGCTCTCTATGATACCTTCAAGTTCTGAGACGTCAAAACCTTCTTCTGGCAGATTGAACGGAGGAGGGGCTGGTTGTTCAGCATTGTAATACGTGTTAGAATCCTGGACCTCCTCCTCTTCATCTGTCTGTTCGCCTGCAGGTTCTGATCGATCAACTATCGGCACTGCATCACTGATGTTAGTCTCGTTTATGTCAAGGTTTTCAGTTGAATTTCTTGCAGATGGTTCAACATTGACGTAGATAGGTCCTTCAGCTGCACCATGTGCCTTTTCTGAAAATTATTTAAAATTGTTTCGGTTTTGTTTGTTAAATATATACTGTCGTTTGCAGAATGTGTTCAGTATTGTTCAGTGTTGTTCATCTTAGATAACCTTAGATATTTTCCTAAGACATATTAACGTAGAAGCAATATAAAGCAGAATCAGAAGCCGAGGTAAAACATCATATGTTTTCGTGTACTACACGTGTAAGGAAAAGAGGGAGGGGTGTGGTAGAGGAAACTGACGATAGTGTATGTTAATATGGTTGTGATTAATGGATCAAACTAATATACATTTTTTTTAAAGTGTGTCATAGAACATGCAGGAAGACTGCCACTATGACACTTAAAACGTTAACAAAACTTACATCTTAAAGAGGACAAGGATGTGCATGCAATGTTTCAATAATAAAACAAACTGTCACTATTTTATAGGAATATTGCTCAAATTATTTTCAAAGAAACATATTTTGCTAGCAGAATGCGGACTAGCAGAATGCGGACGGGGTGCAGGATATATCCACTTTGGGCTATATTTCTTTCAAGCCAGTGCTCCACAACTGGGATAACAAAAGTCATGATATGTAATATGGTTGTCGGATTGTGCATATACAAGATACCTTTTTTGTCAATTGAAATAAGTAGCAAATAACGTAGCCACAGAGGGTTTGACCTTTCGTTATCTGTCAGGTCAGTACATAAGAATGTGTTCAGTGTGTTGTTAAATAAAACCGTTCTTCCTTACATCACCCCTGCGCGTGCTGTAACCTCACCGTGGTACAGGGGTGTAACATTCTCTTTGAGAATGGCCAATACAGCACAAATGTGCTGTTTAGAGTAAAATTCAGTATCCATAAAATTCTGTGATATTTGTCTTTTGTATTTTTGCACAGTTCTATACACTGTTTTTGTTTCAACCTTGAATTTTTTTATATTGATGTTGATCATCACTTTATTTATTTGCATTAACATAGTTTGGCACCCAATAGCCGATGTATTTTTCGAGCTGGGGTGTCGTTAAACATTCATTCATTCATTCATTCATTCTTTACATCAAGAAGATATGCCTTCTCTTTCTGAGGATAATTTATTTGAGCTTACATGATTAACACCCTTTTTCTCACGTGTATTCGGCTCAAATGTAATCCAAGATACACAACTATCATCAGATATATGAAGAAAACCACAATGAAAACATATTTTTAATGGTGTACTGTCTTGATGTCTTATCCATTTACTTCACCTGTCCACTTAAGACCAAATTTCATTCCAATATGTGCAGTAGGTCCGAATTCTGTTATTATATAAATGATGCTCTTTTTGGTAGATTTCTTAGTTCCCGAATGTACATTCTGAGAATGTTAACATGAAAAAATATAAATGAAACAAGATATCCCAGCGTAACTCACCATTTTGTTCGTAGCTACGTATTTACGTGTATATTATCAGCAATCTGTGAGAGGTAAAAGCCCCAGAGGCACGCGTTGATATTTGACAATGGCAATGATTTATGGTGTAGCAACATCGAACTATATCGTAGAGAGGCCTACTTTTCATGTTATGTGCAGGGATACAACATTGCCAAGGCAATTGTAGGAATGATGTTCATTCAGGTGAAGTAAGAAAGTTAAAATTTAAAGTTTGCTTTGTTTAACGACACCACTAGATCACGTTGCTCAACTGCTAATCGGCTATTGGATGTCAAACATTTGGTAATTTTGGCATGTAGTGACATATATGCACAGCCAATTAAACCCATACCACAGACCTCGGCCTCGGTGGCGTCGTGGTTAGGCCATCGGTCAACAGGCTGGTAGTTACTGGGTTCGATATCAGTCGAGGCATGATATTTTTAATTCAGATACCGACTCCAAACCCTGACTGAGTGTTCCGCAAGGCTCAATGGGTAGGTGTAAACCACTTGCACCGACCAGTGATCCGTAACTGGTTCAACAAAGGCCATGGTTTGTGCTATCCTGCCCGAGGGAAGCGCAATTAAAAATCCCTTGCTGCTAATCGGAAGGCGTAGCTCATGAAGTGGCCACAGCGGGTTTCCTCTCAAAGTATGTGCACTCCTTAATCATATGTCTGACGCCATATAACCGAAAATAAAATGTGTTGAGTGCGTCGTTAAATAAAACATTTCTTTCACCAACTGTTGTCCACTGGCTGGGACGAGAAACAAACTAATCAATTGAATGGATGCATCGAGGTTGTTCAATCCTGCGACACAAGTACGTTAGGTGAGCGCAACCGACTGTACTAAATTTCGCCCCGATGAATTGCTGCTTTATACGTTATGTGGATACAACTTTGTCAAGGCTATTTTAGGAATGACCTTTATTCAGATGAAGTAAGACGGACAATGTATGTTGGTACTGCAGACTAATTAGATGTCTTTTTATCGATGAAACAGGGATTCATTAGAGCAGGTGACATAGCATCCAAGGGCTCTGTCTTGTGCAGACATATGAGTTGGTTTGACAATGACAGTGGTTTTGCTGTTCTGAGGTCTCTAGTGGATATAAATATCGATGAGATATACTTCGTATGTAGGGGCAGGATGTTGGCCAGTTGTAAAGCGCTCACTTGGTGCACTATCAGTCTGGGATAGATTCCCGTTAGAGGACCCATTGCGCAATTTGTCGTTTCAGCCAGTACACAGCGACGGGCATATCAAAGGACGTGCTGTGTGCTATCCTACTAAGAGAAAAATGTAGCTGGTTTCATCTTTAAGGTTATAAGTGAAAATCACCAAATCTTTGTCATCTAATAAATCAATGTGCTCTAGTGGTGTCTTTAACAAAAACATTTGTAACTTTACCTAGAGTGTCTTCCGTCTTTTCTGAAAGAGATGTATGCTCAGTGTGATCTTTTGTGTTCAGTTTTCGTCTCCTGAAATGAAATACTAAAGTTAAAATTGATTACGACCATTCGCCAACGGGATAGATCCTGCAACTCAATAAGCGGATATTTAACATCTATTCAATATCTGCTTTTATAACATGAAACCAAACGAAACACTCTAACATATGTATACTCATTGCATCATTGAAGCGATAGGTTCAATTACAGTTAATAGTTTAATCATAGATTTTAAAATTACAATCAATAATAGGAACGTGACTGGTTTCCATTCATTCTTATCAGTCAATAATTGTAGGGTTATCTGAACACATATGTTTCTTTGTAAGTTTGTTTGTTTTGTTTTGTTTTGTTTTGTCCTTTGTGTTGTTGTTTTGAGGTACCGGGTGTACTCTGATCAAACCAGTTTACAATGTGTTTGGTTGTAACAGAAACAAAAGAAAGAATTATTTTATTTAACGAAGTACTCAACATATTTTTATTTATGTTTAATATGTGAAAGGAAACCCGCTGCTGTTATTCCATGATCTATTCATTTTGATTAGCAGTAAGAGATCTTGTATATGTATCAGCTCACAGACAAGATACTACATATCATTGTCTTTATTATGGGTGGGACAAGACATAGTTCGATGGGGCAACTGGTGAGTGTCTATCATAGAATGATCGATCTACGTCCTGCCCTCAGATCTAATAATGGAGACGGGCAGATTATACCATACATTTTCATTTGAACAAAAGACTTCTCGGCAGCTGCAAACAGCGGCCCATATCAAAGTTTGAACAACAACAAAATAACTGCAAATGTGTAGAGAATTATGTTTGAATTTGTATACAAGTACAACACTGCAATGTACATTGGCAAATAAATTTACCTGATAAATACGATGATAGCGATTACCACAGCTATAACAACCAATGCAGCAACAATGCCACCAACTGCAGATCCGACTGGGAAATCAGTTGATGCTGCAGACTCTACTGTAATATACACATTACCACACATTCCTAGCATTAATCAAGTATCTAACATGTATTAACTGTACACACTAATGGTCCAACACAACCCCCAACTCCCCCAAAATACACCACAAAAAAAATTTAAAAAAAAATCAAAAAAAAAAATCAACACTTACCAAAGAGCAACATGAAAAACAAGCAATCCCACAACCTTTGGATTTTGTTGTCATTGGCACCAATGTTTCTACATTAACTAGAGACAGGTCGTTTAAATAAGAATCTACCAGTGCCTAAGACACAGATATGGTAAGATATGGAGTCAAATCTGTTCAGGACATTAAATATTATATCTTTGTTGATGCTTTATTTGCAGATGGAAATACATATTAACACAAACACAATACCACACACACACACACGCAATATACCAAACACACATACCATACACACATTCACACAACCAAAAGTAGTTATCTCCACCTGTTATTCCGTGAGTCCAGATTATTACAAGGTTATATACTGACTTCAGTTAAGTACTATGTTTACTAAATGCATTCTATATTGTGTATACCTTTCAAGCAGGTTGTTCCTTTCCATCCTGATACACATCCACCGACACACTGACCAGTCTCATGGTGACAAGAGTCCGTGTTACTACAGTGTCTGTCTGAACACAGCATTGCACAGTTATCGCCATAGGTCGTATTACTGCAATCTGAATCAGATACCATGTTTTGTGTCTTTTAAGGAACAATAAAACAGCAGGAACAAGCAACTCAGGAAGCAACAACAGCACTAAAACAAACAACAACTAAAGCCTACAGCAAACACATCAAGATACTCCAGAATATGCTATTAAAAAACCCAAACAACAGCCCTACACACAGTGGCCAGCAGTGCGAATAATGTAGTTTTCAACATAAACACAAGTTGAGAACCTGAATCAGATAACATATGTTAGTTCTTTTAAGGAACAATAAAACAACAGCAACAAGCAGGAAACAAACAACAACAAAAACGTACAATCCCCCCCCCCAAAACAAAACAACAACAAAAAAAACACCCGAATGTTTTT
Source organism: Dracogyra subfuscus (assembly GCA_016106625.1). NCBI lineage: Eukaryota > Metazoa > Mollusca > Gastropoda > Neomphalida > Peltospiridae > Dracogyra > Dracogyra subfuscus. The sequence continues at coordinate 5,622 of JAECMU010132061.1, forward strand.
AAGAACAAAGAACAACGCTACACGAAGTGCATAGCAATGCTAATACTGTAGTGTTATATATATATATATATATATATATATATGTATGTATGTATGTGTGTGTGTGTGTGTGTGTGTGTGTGTGTGTGTGTGTGTGTGTGTGTGTGTGTGTGTGTGTGTGTGTGTGTGTGTTTGACAGCAAACTCAAGAGCGTCTTTTTAAATTCAACTAAAATAAATGTCCTTGCAGTACTTACTGTCAGTACACGTATCACCTTGCCAACCAGGCAGACATTCTCCTCCACAAGACCCAGTCATGTGATTACACGGTGCCTTGTTGTCTTGACAGTGTCTGGCATCACATGACAATGAACAGCCTGGTCCATATTTCCCATCGCATCCTGCATTGTAAAGTTATTATCTATATCATTTATTCAGCAATATTTGATTGACTGACTGATGTTTTCATTTCTTAGTTAAAATTGTCCCACCCATAACAAGGAGACACTGGCATGCATACAGATAACATATCAAACATGTAGCAATAAAAAACCCATTACTTTTTATATAATGCACGTATACATAATTGTGACATCCAATAGACGATGTTTAATACATTAATGTACTCTAGTGGTGTCGTTAAATAAAACACACTTTAACCGTATACATAATAATATTATTTATATTAGTTAACTGATATTGTCGTTTTACGTCCTGTACACTGTTGTATGAATGATTGATTATACATGTATGTTGCTTAAAATCTGTAAGTATAATGCAAAAACATTTCTAGTGTTGTATGACGTTCTTACTAAACATGATATATTTACTATTTTTTAGAAACAACAAAGACTACACAATAATAGCTTAGAAAATATACATCTATAGATAAGTATGAATCTACAATATTTTATTATTATTATTTTTTTTTGGTTTGTTTAACGACGCACTCAACACATTAAATTACGGTTATATCGGCGTCGGACATATGGATATGTCGAGAAAAAACCCCAGTGGTCAGCTGACGGGGATCGATCCTAGACCGACCGCGCATCAGGCGGGCACTGTACCACTGGGCCACGCTGCCCGCTAAATCTACAATAAGACATTTAATTGCAATAAGCCACTGAACATGAATAACGACTTTTTTCCTTTTATTACAGTAAAGTTTACTGACCCCTAGAAAGAAATATGCAGTGAATACATCTAGACGTTTTCCCCCAATATTTGCCGACAAGCAGCTTGTTTTCAAACGTTTAACTTTGGATTTTGCTTACAAATGTCAGCAGCTATATCAATAAAATACAATGTACCTGTACAGTCGACTCCTATCCAACCGTCCTGACACAGACCTTCACAGGAACCATTAACACTGTTACAGCTCGCCGTACTCATTGTGCAGTGTCTTTTAGAACAACTGAAGTTACAACCAGCGCCATAGAATCCGCTACCACAGGCTGGAATAAAGCGTCACATATCAATTCACAATAAATGTTATACAAATCAAAAACACATGCTGAAGTATAGTGTCTGCACACAAGACATAAAATTAACAACCGAGTGCTGCCCCAACTCTGCCTCTGCCTACACGTTTGTTTTTATAACGAATAAGATACATTTATTTAGTGTATGATGAAAATAGTGTAATTAATATCTTACTTTTGGTTTTGTGTTTAGTAGACTTACTGTTGTATAATTATATTTATTGTATCAAATAATTTATTTACTAGTAATATGATATCTTACAATCAAAGCATGCGCATTTTTCAGATCACATAACAATCTGATAACTTGAAATATTAATGCAAATTAATCAAGGTCACGGCACTAGATTTACCGACATTTAAGCAGACGTATTGGGGTGACGTATGCATTCAAATCATCAAATACAAACATTGCAATAGCCATTTTACACCGAAAGCTGTCCAGCGTACGTTCAGAAAAGAAGAAGAAAAAAAAACACACAACAACTTTAAGCACCTGTTTATTTTGAAGTAAGGACATCCAAAATGATGTCATTCAAGCTTGACGTCATTGCCATTAAAACGAAAATGCGCCACATATTCTTACGTCATTAGAATATCTAGTAACGGCGGACTGGAATTAAAGTTGCAAGTACAATTTACAAATATAAAAACAAACCGCTGTATTAAGCTTGAGATCATATGATCAGCACCTTATCATCTAGACCACGAAGCTCACTTTAGATATAGATTATTACTCTCCTGTGTTTCGGTATCGTCAATATCATATATCAGGCGAACATAATACATTATTTGTATTCCTAATATATGATATTGACAATACAGAAACACAGGAGAGTAAAAATCTATATCTAAAGTAAGCTTCGTTGTCTAGAGGATAAGCTACTGGACAATGAAGCTGACGACAGTGGTTCAAATCCCGCCAAAGCTGGCTCACAGTGTCACACATTCATTTATCTTTATCATCTATCACCTTCTGCCTATCATTCTCATTATCTTGAAATAGAAATAAAACTTTCCAATTTCTCCCTCGATTTCTATCTGTTTCGACCCTTTCTGTCAGTTTTCTCCGACTCTGTCTTCTGAGCTTTCCACACCATGGCCTACCTGTCGCAACCGCCTCCACGGGTGCTGTATCCGTGTAATTGCCTGCACCCACCTGGCATCCTCGTCCTCTGCCGCTAATGAAGCTAATCTGACCCATGGCACTAACAACCACCGGTAGTAGGGGTGCATAGTATGTGGTTAGGACTGCCTCTTAACAATACCAGAAAGTAACTACTGTGTGTGGCACATGTAGCCACAAGAATGAATGAGTGAATGAATGAATGTTTAACGACACCCCAGCACGAAAAATACATCGGCTATTGGGTGTCAAACTATGGTAAATGCAACAACCAACAATCAAGATTGATACAAAACACAGTGTAAAGGACTGTGCAATAAATACAAATACAAATATCACAGCATTTTACGGACACCGAATTTTATTAAAAATTTCAATTTGTGCTGTATTGGCCATTCTCAAAGAGAATGTTACACCCCTGCACCACGATGAGGTTACAGCACGCGCAGGGGTAGCCACAAGAGACAAGCACCTGTCGCGGTTGGAGAGATAAGGACTGGGATGTGGAGGTGGACAGCGATAGAAGTTGAAAGATAGGAGGAGTTTCCATATTGGGAAGAAATGAGATGGAATCGAAAGGATAGGAAGGAAAGGGGACAGGGGACAGTGGGAAACAAAAAACAAAAATAATAATAAAATAAAAAATAAAAAATCATAATCTATTTATCATCATTTAATATCAAACTTAATACAACGTACATTTGTAAACTATATACAACTGTAATTCCAGTCAGCCATCTATTGATGCGGGCAGCATAGCCCAGTGGTACAGTGCCCGCCTGATGCGCAGTCGGTCTAGGATCGATCCCCGTCAGCTAACCACTGGGGTTTTTCTCGACATAACCATATGTCCGACGCCGATATAACCGTACTTATAATGTGTTGAGTGCGTAGTTAAAAAAAACACAAAAACAAACAACATCTATTGATATTCAAATGGCGTATGTATGTGTCGTTTGAGTGTGAACGATGTAGGATATATCATTACATAAAAATAAACTACATTTGTTTCTGTTGTTACTCACATGGATTCTGGAATATCATCAGACTACGTTTCCTTAAATTTAAATAAACGCAGCGTCGTGACCTTGACTAATTTACATCTAATTTGCAAAGTGGTCAGCATAGCCCACTAGTACAATGCCCGCCTGATGCGAGGTCGGTCTAGGATCGATCCCCGTCAGCTAGCCACTGTTTTCTCGACATAACCATATGTCCGACGCTGATATAACCGTAATCATAATGTGTTGAGTGCGTCGTTTAAACAAAACAAAAAAAAAAAAACCACAATTTGCAAAGTTATCAAATTCTGGAAGTATGTTATCTGAAAGGTTAATTTATATAGTTTAAATACTTACCAATGTTACAACTTGGACTCTTCCACCCCGGCTGACAGCCATGCTGACATGTTCCATTCTGTACATCACAAGACGAGTTGTCTCCTTTACAGTGTCGTTCACTACACTGTGACTGACATCCGGGTCCAAATGTACCACCTTGACATTCTGTGAACACATAAAACAAGATTGTGGTAAGTGATAAATAAACAATAAAAAATATGTAAACGTGGAATAATAATATTTATTAAAATAACAAAATTAATAAAAATAAATTGTGATAATAATAATAATAATAATAATAATAATAATAATAACAATAACAATAACAACAGCAACATATTAATAATAATAAATAATAAGTAATAGTAATATAATCAATATTAACCTCAATAATAATATTAATAACAAACATTTATTATTAGTAGTAGCATTTTAAAACAACAACAATAGTGTAAACCACCTACCAGTTGTGCAGTCGGGTAACTCCCAGCCAGCTTGACAACCATATGTACATCTTCCAGTCTTCACAGGACACGTCGTAGCAAAATGACAGTGTCTGGCACCACAAGACATGTTACAGTTAAAACCATAGCTGTCCTGACATCCTGAAATGTATACACATAAAAATCAAGTACAAAATGTCTAAACCGGACCTTGAACAAACCGGAATACTGTCAAAACCGTTCATGATGGGCAATGGGCATAAGTTGAACGTGCCCCTATCCCTAAGGTTCAGGCACGCCCACCATGGATCCAGGCGCTGACATCGCCAACCCGGAATCTCATGGCGGGAATATCGTTCATATTCCGTGGTCCCGAATTTACTCCTATTTAAACCATGTAATAAATACCTGATAATACAGGAACCTATTTTTTATTTTTATTTTTTTGCTCAGAAATGTTTAATCCTTTATTAATTAACCTAAAGAAACCCACGTAGTATAAACACATAAAGAGTTAAATTAACTAAAACACAACCTCAAGTCAACGATGCCAATTAGAAGTTCTGCTGTCCAGCATCCGGTGGTCTCAGACCAGATTAGCAGACATCAGAGTAATTAATGTTTGATTGTTTTCAATTGTAGTCTGAACCAATACAACGTTTTCTCAGCTCCAAACATATATCAGTTACCTACGCATTATTGTTTCCACTTTTGAATTGGTTAATTCAGTTTAGTAATGAAATAGAAATATTTAGAGCAAAATGCTAGTAACAACTCAGATTCAGATTCATTCGGAAATTCTCGGACACGTTCTTTTGCAGTTACAAAAATATCCGAGAATTTACGAGTACGTTGCAGGTTACATGTCAAGGGAAATAACTCTATATTATAAAATAAAACCCTCCAAAAACCGGAACCTGTTCAAACCGGATAAATATTAGGTCATCAACATGAACCGGTTTTTACTGTTTATTCAAACTGTATTAATAAGGCTCGCCAATAGGCTGGCAAGTAATGATACTCTGACAAAAAAAGAAACACATAGGTCATAGGAAAACAAGAAAAGTGTTTGATTTTACAAAATATTGTGTGTTTGTTTGTACAATGATGAAGAAAGACCTTTTTTTATTAATGTTCCTGGAATGGGACAGCATGCCCAATTTCACCCTAAAACAAATTTAACGCACGTTGTGCGACAATTGCAGTAAATCAGCATGAAATGGTCAGATTTCGGCGAATGCACGTGAAACTGAGGTAGAGATTGGTATTTAAAGCTGCAATACTCGTAATGATGCCTCATTTCCATTTCGACGTAGGCGAGTTAAAAGATGCCAAGACTAAGCCTGCCGAATCGAAACATTGCAAAAGGCCGCCTCCAGTTAAGTGAATCACAGTCAGCAGTCACACGCCACATGACCGTCCATCAGAGCACCGTCTCACGTCTCTGGGACAGATACTAGCAGTTTCAGTCAGCTGAAGACAGGCCCAGAAGTGGAAGACCTCGCATAACAACTGCAGCACAAGATCGCAACATCCGGGTTCTGCACTTGCGTCACTGAGAAGGTTGTCTGCACAAACCATTCGGAACAGACTTCGAGAAGCTGGTTTACGGGCTAGGAGACCGTATGTTGGCCTCATCCTGCGATGTCGTCATCGACATTTACGTGTTCGCTGGTGTACGATTGTACAGTGGTGGAATTTGGGAAACTGGCGGCGAGTATGGTTCAGCGAAGAGTCACGTTTCCTTCTACAGCGACGTGATAGACGACAACGTCTTTACAGACGTCGCAATGAACGTCTTGCCAACAACTGCGTCGCCCAAATTGACAGATTCGGTGGAGGGATTGTCATGATATGAAGAGTCATCTCATACACCGGCAGAAGTGAACTTGTGTTCGTACAAGGCAACCTGACAGCTATACGCTACCGGGATGACATTTTTTTCAGTCACATGCTCCTCATTTTGAATCGACAGACATAACTATTTCAGAAGGACAGTGCCAGGCCGCATACGGCACGTGTAACAATGAATTTCCTACATAATGAAAATATTAATGTGCTGCCATGGCCATCAAGATCGCCAGATCTCAACCCCATTGAACATATATGAGACGAACTGGACAGACATGTACGCCAGCGTGGCCCGCAGCCTCAGACGCTTCCGCAACTGTCACATGCACTGCAGGAAGAATCGGCTAGGTCAGTCCATAGCAACAACATTGTCACATATTCCTGTCACATATTCCTGTCAAAGTTTACTGTGATACGATCATAAATAACAATCTTATGCCACTTTGTATTAAAAATATAATTCCACGAATAGTTCGCCTATGCGTTTCTTTTTTTGACAGAGTATATTATGTAGTTTATTTCATAGCATGCTGGGGCACATACCACGCATCAAACGTTCCACAAACCACGCATTTTATTTTCACAAATCATGCGAGGATAAAGATGTTTGGACTTTTCAATTATCTGCAGTATCATTCCCAGCTGCATGTTTTGTGCCAATTTGTTCTTGCCCTGAGAGTTTATGACGCACACACACACACACACACACACACACACACACACACACACACACACACACACACACACACATACATATACATATATATATATATATATATATATATATATATTGGACTGCCTGTGACCTTATCACATATATAGATGTGTGTCAAGTATATTATTCTTTGAAACAAATGACAATGCCACGAAAACACGGGATCAAACTATTTCATAGCATCGAGTGAAATTATTTTAGTATACGTTATGTGACATTTAGTGGCATATAATATCAACTGTGTAACATGTTTGCATGCTTCAACCGAATTGTAATATTTTTAATATATTGAATACATGTTCACAGCACAATTGTATGTAATTATTGAATACATACTGACATGTGTAATATCTATCATACGTACTCGTTCTACAATCGTCAGACTGATATCCTCGATCACAGCCATGGTCACATTTTCCAGTAACGTGATCACAAGATGAATTTCCACGACAATGTCGCAGACTGCAATACTTTCCACATTTTAAGCCGTACATAGTCTGTGAACATTCTGAAATTGTGACACATATAATTATGTCAATAAGTATGACACAATGTATAAAACTCTGATAATTAAGACAGTGTAAATTCAATCAATATATATTTGTTCTTCTCACTTGTATTAGGTTTCCGTCAAATAAACGCAGCCTAGCCACACATCAAAGTGATCTTATACTGAACCAGTCTACAATCACTGGCCAACAGTAACATTATTATAAGTCCTGCACTGTCAAACGCCTAGCTAGACCTCTGCTGTATCGCTACTTATGTACATATAAATATGGATGTCTAAACGATTAACATTTTGAAAATAGTAACTACGCATACATCTTAACGACACACCCGTAATCCATTATCAGGGCCGTATCACTGTAGAATACAGACTCGAATGTGCATTTAGCAAACAAAAATGGTTAAGTCCATGGGTCTCTATCTAGTTATCGTCTATATGAGGACTGCCACGCCCGATGAGATCCTTTATAGCATATTTCACCCCTCTTTCATCGCCAAAAAGAGAGCGGTCTCCCAGACTTGTTTACTAAATCAAAACTAGCACCGAACAGAGATCATTAGAATAAGTACCGTTGTGATGACATGCACTCATGAATCACAGCGGGCAGCATAGCCCAGTGGTACAGTGCCCGCCTGATGCGCGGTCGGTCTAGGATCGATCCCCGTCAGCTAACCACTGGGTTTTTTCTCGACAGAACCATATGTCCGACGCCTATATAACCGTATTTATAATGTGTTGAGTGCGTCGTTAAAAATAAAATAATAATAATTTTAAAAAATCATGAATCACGGTCATATCAGCTGTTCGCGAAAGGTGAGCATATCCTGCCCTGACTTTGGAGGGAAAATCAAATCACGAGAAATGTTCACCTGGACAAGATTAGTAGTAGGTCATGTCAGATCTAAATCGAGTGGCAATAACACCTTATTTCTATGAGGCATATATCGGGTAATTATCATTGCTCAGTCATGTTGCTTGGTGTTATTTAGCTTAATGTTTGCGAATAAACCAAATATATATATTTTACTTAAAATAGCATATCTACAGAACAAACTAAGATGTTTTAGTATAAATATTACTGGTTGTACAGTCTTGTTTCATCCATCCTGCTGTGCATTCGTTATCACATCGTCCTGTCGTTTTGTTACACGAGGATTTACCACGTGATTCATCACAGTGTCTGTTGGAGCAAGATGTCTCACACAGAGGACCATAGTGGTTAGAATCACACACTGAAAACACAAAGTAGAAATAGTCATTTCATATTTAACCATATTTGTCGGATGAAGAAACTGCACTGGGGTTAAACAGAAATTAATAGCAGATGAAAAGCAAGCAACATTCAAATAGATACATTGAAATAAACAATGAATGAATGAATGAATGTTTAACGACACCCCAGCACGAAAAATACATCGGCTATTGGGTGTCAAACTATGGTAAATGCAACTGCAATAAACAAAGCAATTGCATTTATACAATTAAGTCTATAACAAGTAAGACCTGTCGACAATGAAACGTAACTCAGATTAACGTAAATGTTGCACGAATGAACGTACCATTTTATGCAATACTCCATAAATTACTGTTTTCACCAATAGGCGTCTTGGAAACAAAAAAGATGATTGTCACGTCTAACATTAAGCATTTACATTCATTATAAAGATCCATGCACGTGCTACTGCAGTGTTGTTCCTTTGATACGTGCATTTTATAAATGATATCATACCACTGCACGTCTGTCCAGTCCAGTTTTGTTGACATCCTCCAGTACATTCTCCAGTTACGTAGTTACACGGTCCATCTCGACAGTGACAGAACTGACTGCAGTCATCACCGAAAGTTCCAGGAGCACAGACTAAACCAAAACAAAACATTAAAAGCAACATTAATGTTCTATATTAGGTACTGTTAAAAAGTTGGGTTTTTTGTTTGACTACACCACTAGAGCACATTGATTAATTAATCATCGGCTAATTTTTGTCATTATGACTGGTAGTCACCAAACGAAACCCACTACATTTTGTTTTATATTATGGCCCGTGTCCCATGCTTACGTTTTATGAAAGAGTAAGGATAAACGCATTCCTCTGGTATTAGATAGAACATAGTTCACTTAAAACCAACATCAACTGTGAGGTAAAATCAAAAGAATCCTTAAATGCAAACCAAATGCGTGATGATTTTGAATGGAAAACATTAAATGATGTAACCCACATCTTATCAATTGACTGAATTTCAATATTTAGCTGGGGAGAAAATTCCTAATAAAATGAGACTGTATTTAGAGAGATATTGCACTTTCGCATGTGCAAGTCATCCATTTCATGGTTCAAGATACGATATGACAAGAATGTTGCTTTAACGGCAATGTAGCAAAATTTAAACTACAGCTATTTGAGTTCTAACATATATTTCAACACTTGGTTGAGAGTGAGAAAGGAATGCTTGTTGAACGACACCTCAGCAATGTTAGACTAGGGCTATTTTGTGTCTAACATATGATTATTTTGACACTTGGTTGAAAAAGAGAAATATTGTTCATGGAAGAAAAACAGAATAAATGCTCTGCTTCTATATAGACTATATCTATCGAACAAGTGAAAGGGAACATTTATATATGAATTCGCATAGGCATGTCAGTATATACAATGACAGCAAGTGATATCGAAGTTCAAAGTATAGAACGGGGTGGATTGTGGCTTTACATTTAAAGTCTGCTATGCTTAACAACACCACTAGAGAACATTGATTTATTAATCACCGGCTATTGGTTGTCAAACATTTGATAATTTCGACATATAGTGTTATAGTGGAAACTGGGAGTGAGTGAGGGAGGGGGTTATAATTTAGCATAGTAAACCATATATGATCAACGGAGACTTCTTGTTTTAATTAAATTAGCCAAATTGTTTTATTTGTAAACTCTTAACATATGCTCGTTCTTTGTAGAAACATGAAATCTAACAATAGACTCCAGTAAAATACGTTTTGTCTATAGCTTTGGTAGTAAGTTATGGGAGATTTGTGATCCGCCATCAATATGGTTTAGGTAACATTGGAGAATGAGAAAATAACCATTTTTTTTTTTTGGTTTGTTTAACGACGCACTCAACACATTATAATTACGGTTATATCGGCGTCGGACATATGATTATGTCGAGAAAAAAACCCAGTGGTCAGCTGACGGGGATCGATCCTAGACCGACCGCGCATCAGGCGGGCACTACCACTGGGCTAAGCTGCCCGCTATATTCAGTTAAAACCCGATAAGCGCTCTGAAGATTTGTATCATCAGCCCATTGCATTTGTTGAATATAACTTACTCACAGCTGAGTTCAACATCACGCATCATTTATATTATAAATCATTGTGCTCTAATTGTGTCGTTAAACAAAACGAACTTGTACATTTTTGTTTGTAGATGATTTTTTCTGATAGTCGTCTTAAAGGGACATTCCTGAGTTTGCTGTAATATTTTAAAATGTTATCGGCCAATAAAATACTTCTACGATTAAATTTACATATTAAATATATTTTCTTGTTTAGAATATTAGTGGCTGTATATTGAACGTGTTTCTGATCGTTCTAATATTTGTATTAAGTAAATTTTCAATTTATTTCTTTAAAAATGTTTTCGTACGTACAAAATTATTTGAAGACGAAATCCAGTTTTGGCTTCTTACAAATATTAATTTGACCAGAAACTCATTAAATATACAGACATTAATATTCTAAACAAGAAATTATATTTAATATGTAAGTTTAATAGTAGAACTATTTTATTAGTCGGAAATATCTTACAAAGAAAGAAAAAAGAAATGCTTAATTTAACGATTAAAAATCCCATGCCTCGACTGGGATCCGAACCCAGCCTGTAGACCGATGGCCTAACCACGACGCCACCGAGGCCGGTGAAATATCTTACAATGCAGCAAACTCGGTAATGTCCCTTTTAAAAAATGTAAAAACAAATTTAACAATTGTTTTTTTTAAATCAGTCCTTGGAGCTCGTGGCTGGAACTTTTTATTTTTATTTGCAGGCTTCACTGGTGTTCTGCTGGTCCTCCTGATCTGCATCATGTACGTGTTCGCCACGCAGACGGCGCGACGTCATATCTTCAACCTGTTCTGGCTGAGTCACAAACTGTTCATCGTCATGTACATCCTGACCATCCTGCACGGCGTCTCCGTGATCGTGCAGAAGCCGCTCTTCTTCGCCTACTTCGTGGGGCCCGCCATCTTGTTTACAGTCGACAAGATGGTCAGCCTCAGCCGCAAGAAGACTCAGATCAGCATTGTACAAGCGGAAAACTTACCATCAGGTAAAAGTTCAGTTTTTTTCTTCATCTTCCTTCTTGGAGGAGGATGGTGGGTCATTTTCCAATCTAACTAAAATTAGTTCCACTATTACATGTGGATCTAACAGCAGCCAGTTAGAACTCATATCCACCAATCAAAACCTTACTTGCAGAATCTTGCCAGTGATTTGAAAATAATTTAAAACATTCCTTGTGTGCAGTTTTTCTTCTTCTTCCTTCTTGGAGGAGGATGGTGGGTCTTTTGCAATCTAATTAACATTAGCTCCACTATTACATGTGGATCTAACAGCAGCCAGTTGGAACTCATGTCCACCAATCAAAACCTTACTTGCAGAATCTTGCCAGTAAAAATAATGTGAAAATATTCCCAATTATCCTGGTATTTTTCTGTTTGATTTTTTAAAGGGGGAATCTTGAGCAAATGCATGGGTGGACAGAGAAGGAGGATGCGTATTTAGTTTGACCTTCTATCTTGTTCACTGTTCACAAGATGGTCAGGGAGGGAGGAAATTAGGTCAAAGTGATAAAAGGTCTTCTCTATTTCTCCGTGTTAGACAAAACGGTTAGTTTTTCGTATCCGTCTAAGGATGTAACTGTCATTTCGTTCTTGATGATGAGCCTAAACCACAAGACAACACAGGATAGTATTGCTATGTGGAAAAACATGCCATCAGCTTGGGCCTGCCACAGAGTGATGCTAGAGTAGAGGTAGACTCCGCCCCTTTTTGACAGCATATACATCTATTGTTCTAACCTGTGTCTTTGCTACTTTGTTATCCCAGTTTAGGGCGGGATGTAGCCCAGTGGGAAAATGCTCGCTTGATGCGCGGTCGGTCTAGGATCGATCCCCGTCGGTGAGCCTATTGGGCTATTTCTCGCTCTAGCCAGTGCACTAC
>JAECMU010132066.1:0-17361 GCA_016106625.1 Dracogyra subfuscus
CCCATGGCTCCTTGCAAAAATGTGTAACTTTGAGGCCTGATTATTAGGATTGCATACAGCATTCATAATGGTCATGAACTTGTTTAGTTCGTATTCACTGAGAATGATCGGTATCTTTTTATGTAATGTTTGTAAACCTGTGCCAAAATATCCACTGTTTTAGGGGTTTTATTACATATTTTAGTGTCAATATTCTCTTTCGTAGATGTCGTCTTGCAGAGCCATGATACAACAAGTTTCCTAGAAACGTGACAAGATAGCAATGCACCTACGCTATGCTTACTCAAGAAAGAACAAGATTCGACTCGTACAACAGTTTCCTTGATACATGACAAGATAGCATACTACCTACGCTATGCATACTCCAGAAAGAACACTGCTTGACTCATGATGTGATGTTGAATTTAGTGTATTTAAAAAAAAAACTGAATGAAAACAATATTGAAAATTCAAATGTCCGGGGCCTTTTAAGTGTAGATCTCCCTACAGCCCATTTCAGTACTTTGTTATGTAGGGTACAAAATCACATATTGTAATTCAATTTCCACTGGAATCATTGCAAAGGTTTGCACAATTCACTTACCTGATTGGAAGATCGTAATTTTTTCATAATGAGCAATTATATTTTTAACACTTACTGTTATTACTGACTTTCTAGGTATAATTTAGACACCAAAAATCTTGTTTTGCATTATTATTGGAGTTTATTATAAATCATCAATACTTCCTTTTATAAGACTATAAATTATTTTATGTGTTGCTAAAATACAGTACTTGATTATCTCCAGATCTGGAATTGATAATCAATATCTCAGGATTTATATGTTGTTGTTTTTTTCTTTTTTTCTAATGATAAAATGTATTCATGGTGAGAATGAGTGCTCTTACGAGTGCATACCCGTCTGGGGGATACACATGCGAGGAAAACAATGTGAAATACAGTGGCCTCTGTCTAAACTGGATCTTTATGGGACCAGAAGAATATGCGTTTGGGACTGAAAAATAAATCCTGTTTAAGACAGAATTCCGGATTATACAGATGCCGGTTTGGACAGAGTCCGCTGTATATATCTAGACTGACGCATTAAATATTAATATGTTTAATTCTCAATAAATAAACAATGACAATTGTTAATGTGTTCTTATTGTGTATTTTTCCAAACTGATCAATATCTTAACATTTCAGAGATTGGGTTCAGATATATCACTCTCCTGTACTTGGGGTCTGTGGTATAAATTATAAATCTGCCCTGAGATTCCTGCCAGATACAGCCCCTCATCATCCAGTCATGAGAAGTGTGATATATCTCTCACTTGTCTGTTTGAAAGATAGTGGATGTCTGAAACATGTCTAAAAGATGCGTTGAAAAAGACGTAATCAAAAAGATGTCTAAAAGGCATATTATAAAAGACATGTAATTGACATGAAAAAGATGTCTAAACGGCGTATTAAAAAAGACATCTAAAAGATGTAATTAAAAAAGACGTCTAAACGGCGTCTTAAAAAAGACGTCTAAAAGATGTATTAAAAAAGACGTCTAAAAGATGTAATTAAATGATGTCTAAAAGACGTTAAAAAATATACGTCAAAAAGACGTAGTAAAAATTACGTAATAATTTCTTTCATTTTCAACTAAGATTTGACGGTTATTAGACGTCGTTAAAAGACGTCTTTTTGACGTCTATTTTATGCAATTGTGCCCACTGGGGTATTAGTACCACTATATTAGAATGTTTGCCAAATACACTCGCATATTGGGGGTATAACTGAGTTTTGAGTTAGTTAATGCAGTTATATCAATCAAATTATTACTAGATTGATTTAGATTTTTGATATATTTTTATGGAGCATTTTGGTTAAATCTCTCTAATCATGGAGGAGGACAACAAGAATGCTGTGTAGGATTAATTCAGTAACCAACAAATAAATGTCCTGAAAATGGTATATAAAAATAATATAATATAATTGATAAAACAACGTGTCATCGTACAATGCAAATGTTATAGCTTGATAAAATACACATTGTCAATGATGTTAATTTAAATATTATTTAACACGCACAGTTGCATGTTAACAAAATAAACATATATCAGACATAAACCACCGATGCAATACAAGATAAATACACCACTGGTTCATCAAACCCACAACACACACAACGTGTGCGTTGCTAATAAGAAATGCACATTACTAAATACATACCAACACCTAGTCATAGATTAGTTACTCACCTTGACTGTGGTCTATGGACCGAACTGGTTGCTATCTACTGCGGTTGATATCTAGTGAAACAAACATCGAAATATAAGCTAACATGTATAATGGTTAAATGACCAACAATTAGACCAATGTATAATTATCGTTATTGTATACAACATAATTACTCTAGTAATTATTCTATTTTAGTTACAGTTAATAAATTAAGAATATGTATTAATGACATTGAATATACTTTTAAATACTTATAAACATTACCTTTTCCCTAGTGTCAACTATATTATATCATTTTATATGTACCTATAGTTAATATATATTATATAGAGAATAATACTCGAGTAGCCGTTGGATACCATTTATTTTATAACGAGTTGTTTTAAAATGTATCTAACAAGCGAAAGCGAGTTTGGTACGTTTTTAAACAACGAGTTCTGAGATAAATGGTATCTAACGGCCACTCATGTATTATTTTATTTCATGTATATCCTCAAAAAAACATGCTTTAACATCTTTTTCGACTAAATATATTTAGTCGTTGCACTTGTAGCTAACTTACACGTTACAGACATGTATTTCCCACCGTGTTGTTTTTCATTGGATGAATGACACTTGTGACCTGGTTATCACCTAGGAGCAGCCAGTCGTATGCCTTGGAATTGTAAACAACCCATGTGTTATCAAAATTAATGTATGATGTTCTCACCAACGGGTGTGTAAGAATACGATTTTATATCTACCAATAATTAATATTTAAATCATAATGGAAAATAATGTGCACAACAATTATATAAATGTATACATGCATGTTAGCCAAACCTGTGTAACCGTCGCAGAAAAGATGAAAAATATAAGAAATAATCGGGAACAGTCCTTCAGCTCAGTAAAATGTCTGTGTTGATGGCTTGATGTTCAGTTTGAATGTCGCACGGACTAGCCGTGACCAATGGTCATGTGATACCGGAATAAAATACCATTGGCTAAACTCCACCAATGATCTTTACTAGCCAGTTTGGCGAGGAAGAAAGGTTAGAGCGTTGGCTAATAGTCTAAAACTAAACTACATAACCAATTAATAAAATATTCTAAAATAATTAGTTAATCAAATACCACATATATACATACATAGTCATATATTTTTACGAAATATGTAGTAGAATTACTCAGGCGAAAAGGTGCAACGTCACTTGTGAATCTTTCCATCTTTTTACTTTGGAATCAAGCAAGACGTTTATATTGAACAATTTACTTCGAAGGGATCTATTTACATGCACATCTAGCTTCATATATATAACTAAGTCACTGCAGGCTTTGGAAGCCAACATTAGGGTATTCCAATATCTTAGCACTCATACCACCTAAGCTCACATTTCTTTGATCTTACTTGGAATGTTAATAGTAATGAATGCAGTTATATCATGCTAACATGACTAGATGGGTGTTTTATAAAAGGAACGAAATATACAGACAAATTATTGAGGATACAAGTATTTTGGGAGTTTACTGCAGGTTTTGGAAGCTAAAGTTAGTTTAAGGAACCCTACACTGACCATCGTTATCAAAAGTAATTCCCTCTCCTTTAGTAGTGGGTGCATGCCGTTTAATGCCGTAATATGAGTTCAATGGTAACTCATATTATTAGCTTGGTAAGCACACTGTTTTAGTGCTGCAGTGAGTGAGTGAGATGTCTTCCTATTCTGGCATTACAACACATTCCTTTCTTCGTCAATATGTTCCAGGTCTTATCGTGAGAGTCACTGGTGTAAAAGTTGGGTATCATGTAGATAAAGGTACGAGTCACATCAGCGTAGAAGTTCCATGCACCCCAATATGTCCTTGTACCCTTTTCCTCAAAGAAAGCAGACGTTATGTCACATTCTGTGAAGTTGTGGAAGAGGCAGGGCCAGAGATTTCATTTAAAAGACATATATACAATAGTGCCTACTTCTACGAATACTAAATTATTTTATGCTACTCATCGTCTTTTATAATGTTCTATGTGATATGAAACAAATACACGTTCAGCAATCTAATTAAAATTAGCTCCACTATTACACGTGGATCTAACAGCAGCCAGTTGAAGCTCATGTCCACCAATTAAAACCTTACTTGCAGAATCGTGCCAGTGAAAATCATTTGAAAACATTCGCAATTATCCTAAGGGTATACGACATGTTTCGTGTGAATTACAAATACCTTAAAACATGTTTTATTTTTTAAATAAATAATTTGTAATATAAAACTGAAAACTGATTTAGTTGGGTTTCTTTTTTTAAATAAATAAATAATTTGTAATATAAAATTGAAGACTGATAACCAATCCCGTACGTATTGGTATGGTTCGCCGTACTGTGGCCACTAAAATAGACTCGCCCGATATTTTTTAGAATTTGTATGCTCCCAAATAACGTTATAAAAGGAGAAGTGTGATTGGTCAGTATTTAAATTATTATTTACAGATGAAATGTTAGTCTATACAGTGCTGTTAGCTATCTGATTAAAATTAGTACTACTAGTCTAAATAAGGCATTTGTAATTCACACAAAACATGTCGTATACGCTCAGAATAATTCGGAATGTTTTAAAATTATTTTCAAATCTCTGGCATGATTCTGCAAGTAAGGTTTTGATTGGTGGACATGAGTTCCAGCTGGCTGTTGTTACATGTAATAGTGGAGCTAATTTTAATTAGATTGCATGTTCAGCATACTCATCAAATGTCAGGTATTTGGTTACCAGGTAGATCTAACTGGTATGATAGTTTTCTTGATCGTTCACAATCAAGACTACAGACAGCTATGATGTAAATAATCATGATATCTAATGTCACTGTTATTCTTCGATGACCCGTTTGGTCAATGCCACTATGTGACTATAAGAAAGTAGACACTAGACTTTTAATGACTGTGCTGTCCTTAGAAATGAATAATATACTATAGGAAGCCGCGGCATATATTAACTTGATTGCGAATTGCAATATATATACAGAAATAAATCATTCAAGATGCTTCACTGATTCCATACTTCACTGCACGTGAATTACGTTTCTATTGAATAACTGACTTCTCCTCACAAACGCACAGTTCAGTGCGTTCCGATGGGTTCATGCACATCTAGTCGTACATCCACTTAAACTCTTGCAAACATTCTTCACCAGTTCACTGGTGGGCATACATTTTGTTCATGTTATTCACTGGTAGACTACATCTCAGCTTGGTAGGCAACACGTTTTGAGTACTGCAGTAGGGCATTGTCTTCTTCTTCTGGTAGTACAACACCTTCCTTGCTTCGCCAACATATTCTAGGTCACTAGTCTTATCATACAAGATAACAGAAACGTTCCAATAATGGAAGTGTAGAGCAGTCTACGATAGCAGTTGTGATGCAAAAGGTTCCTGATTGTTTGTTGGATCATGAAACGGTCTCTCCAGTTTCGTGGAATGTTGTTGTTAGGTCTCACTACACAGATCACTTCCGGGTGAGAGTTCATTCATCACGGTTCCACTATAGTTCCTAATTGTGACACATATTATGGTTCACATGTTCACTTATAGGAAATAGTGAAGAATTAAAACAATATGTAAGCCTTCTGGCTGTATTTTGCCCATGTTAATTTGTAATATTGTACATCGACCATTCGGGACATGGGTATATAGTGCAAGTGACAGTTGAGTGAATCGGTTAATGAAGCACCTGTTCGGACCGGTAGTACAGCCAGATGCGGACATATAGCAAAAAACTGAGACGGAAATGTTCTCAATTTTGGAGTGAAAATAAATCCTTATATAATGTATGTTCACAATGGTGTATGTTGTTAGTGCCAACGAGAACCCGTTCTATTAGCAATCTTCGTTTGAAGTTGGGCAATTTAACATGGGTTTCAATGGCAGATGACATCTGTGTAGTGAGACCTTACCATATTACAGACATTTAATGAGTATGCCGACCGTGTCTCTGTTGCATACAGTATAAAACGTTTCAAAAAACATGCATCACGTGTAACATTGACATATATGACAAATGCAGTATGAAATGATTGTGAATGTCCTGACTAGTAGGAGTGATTTATTATTCTAGCCAGCATGTTCTTATTTTTAAAATCATGAACAATGGATATCTTGCATCTAAAGATAAAGATGACCTCAAATTGCTACATTAACCTCTCCAATATATTGTGCATCCACTTGTTAGTGTGAAAAATACTCTTCACTTATGATTTAACCAAAATATTTCATGAGCCCCGGCCTTTTCTAACTATCAATGTGATGGACAACGACTATCTTGGAATTCAGTGTCAAGACGACTTCAGATTACAAAAATAAGCCCACCAGAAGACTCGGCATCCTCTGTGTATTGGGATTCTAACTTACACATTAAGTGAGACATGGTGGAGTTAGCTGGAATGTTCGCCAGGTACATGACAGCTGAACACATTTCTAAAGGTCCCAAATATTTGAACCCCATTTGTTAACTTTGGTCTCCGAAAAATGGTCACGGGACAGCTGAACATGACTCCACTGTGAGTTGAAGCAAGCACCACGAGGCAAGACTAAAGGCGATGTCACGCCATACCAGTGGCTCGTACAATAACAGTCTATTGTGACAAGACAACATTACGATCCCATCGGTTGCTATGCAATCGTTTATTCTCATACTAGGCAATGTCTTAAAAATTTAAAAGTGCAGAGTATTAGTTTTTCATTTATAGTATACATTTTCCCCTAATTATTTTAACAAAGCATCTCCGCTCTTTATTGCTAGAGACACTTTCATGCTTAAAATGATTACATATAGCTATACATTAAACCGGTCTGATATCAAAGTGAAAACATCGCTTCCATTAACTATAATGAACATACGGTCATTCGAGAAATTTATTTGTGATTTTAATATTTAATAAATAACTATATGTGGAAATATGATGTAAAGTACCCATAAATAAAGCTCGATAATTACAGACTCTGAGAGATGAGTACACAAATTGTTCATAAGTAATGATCTAATATTAAAAGTACACATTGATTTTATAAATTCCCAGAATAGCATTTCCTCCTAATGAATATGATGTCATGCTGTGCGTTTGGCGTATAAACGAAGAAGAAGAAGAAGAAGAAGAAAAACCAAGTGAACAAGGGATAACACAGCTCGCATGTAGTCAATAATGTTTAAATAATTAAATTTAAGGTCATTTCAAGAAAAGAAAAAAATATTAACATTAACATTAAACTTAAAGAATATGTAAAAAGGAAAGGAGGCACGGAT
This sequence comes from Dracogyra subfuscus, assembly GCA_016106625.1. Classification (NCBI taxonomy): domain Eukaryota; kingdom Metazoa; phylum Mollusca; class Gastropoda; order Neomphalida; family Peltospiridae; genus Dracogyra; species Dracogyra subfuscus. The sequence continues at coordinate 7,478 of JAECMU010132066.1, forward strand.
CCTCCCGGTGTGCCTGTCCTCCTATAAACGAGGCACTAGATAGAGAATCATGGAATTAACCACTATTTCACCAAATGCCTATTCAACTCTGTATTATGTAGAAACACGGCCCTGATCATGTATTACGGTTTTGTCGTTCAGATTTAATTTCATTCAGTAATATATAAAACATATTCCAAGGAAAAGACATTCATTTTCTTTTGATGTTTCAAAATTGAAAATGAGATCTATTCTAAAAACATTCTTCTTTTTTTTCCTCTCTTTTTTGTGTGTTTGAATTAGGAACAGTATATAATATTATATAAAATGTTTAAATATATTTTATTTAGATTTTAATATATATTATTGATTAATAGTTCAAATGTATACTGTTAATTGTTTTTCCCTTTGACTGAAACGTTAGCAGCAATCATAAATGAAACACTATTAATTCTTATTTTAGGCAAACGAGACTACACCGTCGTAATACGGTCTGAACTTTTGTCAGCAACTACTGAGCGATTATAATGGATGGGAACACGTCTTCAGTTAAGTCCTTAGTATACAACAATACGACAATCATGTACGAAGGAGCTGAATATTATAAAGTTCTTGCGAAGCTGAATTACGAACGAATGCTGTTCCAGCTACCAGTGATAGTAACACTGCTGGTCGTCATGGCAGTGGCCATATTCGGGAACATTCTTGTCATCTGTGTGTACAGATTGTCCTGCAAGCGCAGTGTTGCGAGTTTCTTCATTACTGTTCTTGCCATTGTAGACCTAACCACTGCTCTGTGTATCGCCTTCAACATCCAGGACATGCTAAATCCTTACATGAACCCAGCACCAGTTGCATGCAAGATTGGACGATTTCTGGAATCCTTTACGGCAGTGCTTTCTGGAAACTTTCTCGTCTGCATTGCATTTGACAGGTATTATCATATAATCTATCCTCTTAGAAGATACTCATTCGAGCAAGCTAAATCCCTGGCTATTGTCATGAGTGCCGTAGCCATGTCGTTAGCTTGGCCTCAGTTGTTTTTGGCAGGCAAAAAAACGGTCAAAACTTCAGTAGAGGGAATATTTGGCGAAGACTGTTCATTTCAAGACCGTGTTTATAATTCCATATACACATTATTATTTCAAAGCATGCTAGCTATGGCATTTTTTACAGGTATAAGTATGACTGTGTTTTTCTACAGTCGTATTTACTATGTCATTTGGAGAAGACGCAAACAGGTTATTGGAGAACAAATTTCTACTGTGTCATCTCAGCTTAAACATCTTAAAAAGAAGAAAAATCAGTTTTCCGACATAAATGTGGAAGATCGAAGATTAAGTAGCTGTCGATCCAAAACCGAGTTGTCCACAAATATTAATACACCAGACGAAGTTGAAACTGGGAATCATCACCGAATAGATAGAGATGCAATAAAAGAAGAAACCTGCATGTCAGATCAGACAAGTGTCACGCCAAGCTCTACGCAAGGATTAAAGAATACGGTGACAAAATCAACATTGAACGGTGAAGCAAAAAAGAGTCCACGAAAGCGCCGCATTGATACGGTTCGCATAACTCGGATAATGACGGCGGTAACTTTAGCTGGTATGTTAGGCTACATGCCGTATCTGTTGGTGAACATTTTCAAAAACATGGGACTGTTTTTCAAACCAGGCATGAGGAAAACAGAAGACCTGGTGTACGAGTTCGCCACGAAATCGCACTTCATGAACACGTTTGTAAACCCCGTTATTTACAGTGTGATGAACCCAGATTTCAGAGTTGGTGCCTGGAGAATATTGACGAACGTGGGTAGGATTCTCTGTAACAGGGAACGAATCTGAACTCATGTTATAATGTTAAACCTCGCATGGTACCTTAGTTAGGTCCCAGTTTCCAGAAATGTTACATTTACGGGCATTTTTTTAAGGATTTGGTTCAATATAGATTTTTAACTTAATTTTAGTATGCTAAATCCCCCAAAATATGTTGGCCAAAATGGCCGAAAACAAAATGGCGGAAAATAAAAATGATGTAGCTAGTATCCCAGCAATCTTTATAGGGTTTGTTTTGACATTAACATGTATGTGGTTACATCTAATTTATAAAAAATCTGTAGAAAAATTAAAAATTTAATTTTGTGTCAAAAAGTTGAAAAAAAGATGGCGGAAAACAAAATCATGGCTATTTGTCATAAAATCGACATCCAAGTCTTATGAAGGACATTATTTACTGCCATAAATGCAAGAATGTATCGCAGCATACAACACAATGCGTTCAACACCTGTGTAGTATGATTCAAGATAACCGCCATATCATAACTATTTGCAATGGATGGAAATATATCGTCCAAAACGTAGGCTATTTCATAATACATTACTGTATGTTTTTATGATTACATCAAATGTTATGATAAGAGTCTTTTACAGATGTATGGGTATTTAGTGAAATGGTAATTAATAACAGCAGCACCTTTCTAATATTTAAACACAAACTGGAAGCAAAATCAGATGGCATACATAGGTTATTCATCCATACGAGTCCATCCAAATTAGAGATATACAAACTCGTAAGAAATTACAAATTAATTGTCTAAAACATTCCACCATTGTTCTTTTTTTTTAGACTAGTTTAATTTCCTTTGAAATGCCATAACATTTGAAATAATAGCATTGCATCTCAGCGCATGAAAAACAACAAAACTCAACATTCTGGTACTAAAAGGTGTGTTTTCCAGTATTATAGTTATAGGAATTGTTTTCCAAAAATTGTCTAATTGTTACATGTGAAAAAGCAAAAACGAACAGGATATCAGTGTCTTACTGATATGTGCAGCAATATACAGTTACTAGTAGATAATTGTGAACAGTGACCTACTATTCTGGTATCAGATTCCCTGTGCTTGGTCTTTGGTTAATCAACATTCAACTGAGTGTTACTATTCTACATTGCATCGTCCTCGGTGAAGCCACCAATTCAATGCAAAGGTGGGTTTTTTTAAGTTTCAAAGAGTAAATTAGTGAATTGTATATTGCCTTCTGTTCAATATGAGGCATTGCATTCTTCTTACGGGTTAACGAAGACTTGTAGCGATCAAATACAACATGTCAGCATATTTATCAAACATTTTGTTCCCTCAGTCTTTTGGACTTTGAGCCAATGCGTGTCTGTCAACAATCAAGATTGACTTCCCGCGTAATTTCTCAGGTACATTTGAATTTTGAGTTTGTTTCAATAATGGGTATTTATGGGTAGCAAGTCACTGTTTATGATCAGCAAAGCATTCACTTCCAGGCCGGTTTTGTATGCTATAAATAGTGTGTAAAATGTCTTATTCAACTCAAGGATTGTACCTGAGTTTACTATATTGCTGTTTAGTGCTTGGTCCTATTTGACCATAACATTATCACATAACAATTCAGGAATTCCATGTAGCAACCGATGAGCATCATCATGATAGGCATTGTACCATATCGATTGTAGTTAATGTGGTAATACAAATGTATCTATAAAACTATGGCAGCATGTACCAATACGAGTATAAATACTGATCCCTGTAATCGCCAAGCTGAAACAATTACTCAAAATTCGAAATCAGCAGTCTTGTTAATATTAAATTTTGTGAATTAAAACTTGTGAAACACCAATAAGAACATCAATCGTTGTATGTCTGTTCTATGAAAATCATTAATTACAAAAAGATTAAACGTTGGAGTGCTTAAGAAGCTAGTAATTCCTGTTCAAATGTCTATCCATTTTTCATATATGCCTGAACCTTTCCTGTGATATTAGATAACTTTAGTTCATAGCGATGTGTGAACCTCCCATTATATGTATAAAGGTTAAAAATGGGCATACATGTATATCGGACGTTGGTTAACTTGGGATTAATTATAATATACCAATTGAATATCAATCATGTTGGAGGCAAATCTGTGTCACGTCACTGCCAGGTCTGTCACACATTTGTAGCTACATTGTTTGAAAATACAGATGTTTTGCTTTCTATTCTAATATAGGTTTGCTGAATAAAACAACCAACATCACATTTAGGGTTTTCATAATATGGACGTCTGCACATTATTATTGTGTCGAAAATGCGTGGTATCCATGTTAGCCCGAGTGCTGTGATTAGGGACCGTAGACACTTTCAGAATTGTGTAACAATCATATACATTTATAGCTGTAGTGATGGAACACATCCCAAATAATGATAATGTAAAAGAAATTTTTCAAAAATATTACTTTGACACCCCTCCCCCCCCCCCCCAATTAAACTTTTGGTAATCAAGGCAAGTAACTCTGTTTGGCAAACAATTACACAAGACCTAAACAAATTGACACAGTGCGAATTATTTAACTTGGTGCCTTATTTTGGGTTAGAATACATCAGTAACCATTAAAAGCATCATTATTTCTTCATTAATTGTGTTATTTTATCCAAATTGGTTTTAAATTGACCAAAAAAACGTCGATAATTACATAGTATTATTAGGCTTTGACAGTTTGAGTTCATAGCCCCTAACCAATAAATCATAGCATAAGCATGGGGATATGAGAGTTTGACATAAATAGTGAGTACATAATGTATATCTGAGAGTTATATGCAGTTATATATTGATTTTAATCTGTGTTAAAAAAAAAAAGTGCTGGGTGTTGGAAGGGTGTGTAAAATAAAATGCAATGTCAACACGATGTCCGCCATCTTGGATTCCAAGAAAAATCTCAGTACACCTAGCAATGTTTTTATGGGATATCATCTATAAGTTATATAAAAGTTTACAACAGTAAACTAGTGTTATATATGGCTTCAGTGATGTATTAAGTTGTTGTGCTTTGATAATTTGTTGTTCTTAAATAATGGAAATTTACAAAATAAAATATTTTCATGCAGAAAATAGCGTGATATTCTTCAACTTTCGGGTTTGGCCTGGAATACGATGTGAAAACAAATCTGAAACCGGTTTTTGGAATCGAGCACAAACAATTTAATCATTTTTCTACCTTCTATAATTGAAGAGATATTCGTTTAAACCCGGGAACACATCGTAAAAGGACCTAAACGACAAGCCTATGTTTAGACCGAAAAACTAACTGACCGACTAGCGGCGTGTCGGGGCGTCACTAGTCTTCCGGTACGGTCCCTACTGTGATTGTAAAGGGCTAGACGGCCATTTGGACAGATATTCAGTCCTTTCACTCAGAGATCAATGTATGTAATTTTATGACAATCACTGCTCACCACACGGTAGTCAAAGATTTCCTCTGTAATACCACAACAATCCTATGTTTGACGTCAAATATCTTTACATCGATAATTTTCGAGTTACCCGATAAAAAAAAAAAAAAAAAAAAAAAAAAAAAAAAAATACTCATGATAATCACTAATATACACACTACAGAAAGAAATTCGATAGCACTCAAATTTAGCTAAAATTCAGAACACTCCGTCGCAAGAACTACAAAGCTCGCTGACCTATATGACTATGTGACTCCGCCCACTATGTGACTCCGCCTTATATAAAGTTACAGGGGCCGTCTCATACTATGCGACGTACTTTGACTGAAGAGAGTTAGACGGACATTTGGACAGATATGCGCAAACACATACTAGTGACAAATTCATAAATAATCAAATTAAATTACTACTTACTTTATCTTTCATAAGAGGAGGCAATACGTAGCACATACTCTTGCCGTATCTTTTCTATTATACAAAATGATAGCGAGCTTGAAGGTCCAAACTTATGGCACATTATTAATACGCAGTATATAAAACAAATACATAAACATTACAGTATTAAAAATAGAAACCAAAAATACCATCTCAGTTATTAATAAAGTGACTTTTTGTAAAACGCTTGGGGGGCGGGGGGGGGGGGACCCACTGCTCAGTTAATTTGACCCGCATCAGACCTGTGACGTAGCATCCAGCGTTCTATTAGTATAGTCCAAATGCCAGACCGAATTTGACTACCAAAAAGGTGATCAGATCCAACAATGATTTTTGTTTAGTGTGGTACGTAAGGGGTCCAAAAACCTTTGATAAACCTTTAAGAAGTGTAGATTACGCATCTTATGATGTATATAGGTGTACCTTAATTACTACTGTCTGTTCCAAATTTAAGAAATAATGTTTTTAATGTGTGGGTTGGGGTTTGTTTTCTAGTAAAGTTATGTTATGGTCAAATTTCCACCTAGGTCATCTAGATGTATTCATATATCCATCCATAACCACCATCACATGATCTTGTTTGACCATTTTTGTACTCTGGTGACGAGTTTAATTATAGACAACTAATTATCGTTTTCGCCTCTTTTGGGATAGAGATAGTATCAGATCTTTAATAAGCTGCTATAAGGAATCATAAAGATGACTTGGGACATGAAGTTAGTCTAATTTGATATAAAATTTTGTATTCATAAATTTATAATTTTACACCACTTTAACCCTTATAGTCTGTGGTATTTTCCTTAGCTTGTTTTAGCATGGTGCAGTACCATGCCTCAGTAGTCTAGCACCATCTTGCCTCAATCAGCACCATGCTGCCTAGAGGTTAAACAAACCTTTTTCAGTAAATAATTCTAAAATTGCCTTTATAAAACGCTCCAAAAGGTATTATTAATTAATAAAATATGCCTTTTATATCTTTTGCCATTCATTTATTAAAGTAAGCGCATAAATTACATTAATGTTTATTTTAAAACATTTGTAATGAAAACCAAGTGCCCTGAAAATGGGGAAAATGTCCCAAAAGCGTTTGATCCACCATGCCTTGCCTAATTTCTAGGGAAATCACTGTTCATACCCTTTTTGTTGTAATTGTCAAACCAAACAAGAGGCTGTAATTATTTCAATTTACCAGATGACATTGTGCATTATTTATGAATTATACAGCTTGCAGCCAGGTATTTTTTTTTTTAAATGCCAAATATACAGTTAGTTCTGTAGAAAAATGATTCAGTTTACAATGGACATAACCATTTGAAGTTTTTAGATTTGCGGGTGTTATTGTCTATTTTATCCCGCAAATGTCATTTTTGATAATTAATCAGCTTTCCCTGACTTATTTTACGTAATGACTTCCTACTGTTCGAACCAAAATGTTAACTACTATAAGTTACTCTCCTACCTTTAGTTAGGAGATAAACATATTCAGATTTAATTTTCGTATGCTATCGTGGATTAGATACCTCTAAATGTAACATTTAGAGGTATCAAATCCACGATAGCATATCTCGAAAATTAAATCAGAGTATGTTTATCTCCATTCTACCATGATTAAAACGTATTCAAAGTTAGAACTATTTGTAATACGCGGAGGAAATAGGAGTGAACAGGCAAGATAGTTCATCTGCTTATGCGGATAATGTTGAAATGCTAACACCTGTTGGCTTTTTTTCTTTTTTTCTTTTTTTAACGACGCACTCAACACATTAGAATTACGGTTATATCGGCGTCGGACATATGGTTATGTCTAGAAAAACCCCAGTGGTTAGCTGACGGGGATCGATCCTAGACCGATCGCGCATCAGGCGGGCACTGTACCACTGGGCTATGCTGCCCGCTACACCTGTTGGCAGTATAAAAACATAATAAATAAATACATACGACCGTAGAACTTGGAACAAATATTTAATCTTATCTATTTTATTAACAGATGTAAAGAAAAATCCATAAACAAGAATAAATAACAGGTTTGTTTGAAATTTAATAAATCACCCCCACACCCCTCCCAAAAGTCGACCAAGCCGCAACGTTTAACGCAGTCTTAATTCTGAAGATAATTAATGGCATTACTGTCCTCAGTTTGAAAACATCCAGACATCCCAGCCCTTATATTTTGTGAAATATTCAAAGGCTTGAAAAAAAATGTATAGATCAATTTATACCAAAGTATTTAAATATTTAAAAGTTTTAAAAGAAAAACAAATTTACGAAAATAGAGAATATGTAAGGGGCCGCTCGGGGGAGGGGGTGCTGCGAGGACCACCCACACTATGTTCCATTTTCTGTTGATTTTTAAATATTAACTGGAATACAGACGTCATTCAAATTAGTTATATTTTACAATGCTTCGCCACATAAAAATAAAAACCTGTCAAATTTCTAAAAACAAGCAGACAACGCTGTTTACAGGTTTGTAGTTTTTAAGTTTTCTTAATTCTGTAGAAAATATTAATTTTAAGTTTCAAAATATGAAAGAAATAAAAAGTACCTTTTGTCAAATATATCATATCAACAAATTACTTTCATTATTTTATTGTGTTGGCAACTCTACATACATTTCGTCTTCAAACCAGTCTGGATTTATATAAAAAAACATCCTGAAGCGTACCGATGTTTGTAAACACCGTATTGTATTCATACGCGAGTAAAGTGGCCTAATTAAATCTTAGGTGACTCTCCATGATTTGATACCTACGATTTAAGGTAACTGGCCAATCAGAATCGAGTATTTTCCGAAGTCATGGTAGAATTACCGTTACATTTCCTCCAAATTTTGTCAACACAAGTTGTTAAAAAACCCATTAAAGTGACACAGCTTTCACATATGAAACTATAATGATGTTTCCAGTATCGACCATGGGCGTCCGCAGAAAAAAAATGCAGGGGAGGTGGGGGGTGGGGGAATGTTATCCTGAATTCGACGTGTGAAGTGTAAAGGCATCTTTTTGCTAAGATTACTGTAAATAACAGAACAAAATGCTCTAACTGAATGAACTGTTGAGAAATGTTTATGTTATTTTATTCATTTTGTATTTTCCATGTAATTTCTTTCAATTTTTTTTAAATCTTTTTTCAATTTTTGTTTTTTGTTACCTTGCCTCTACCTGCGGAAGCCCATGGTATCGACTTTGCTGAGATAGCATAGGGAAAAATATATGCAATTTTTAGCCGGCTGCCATTTTGCTTTTTTATGGAATATTCTTTAAGAGGGGTGAAAGCCTCCGAAATATGTTACATAATTAATATAAAATCATTGATCTTTAGTGGTATATTTAAACAAACAAAGCGGGCAGCATAGCCCAGTGGTACAGTGCCCGCCTGAGGCGCGGTCGGTCTAGGATCGATCCCCGTCACTGGGTTTTTTCTCGACATAACCATATGTTCGACGCCGATGTAACCGTAATTATAATGTGTTGAGTGCGTCGTTAAACAAACAAAAAATACATTTCATCACATTTGCTTTTATATGATATCATGTTATGACTTTGTTAGATTAAATCATATTCTTTCACCCCTCTTGGAGAATATTCCATAAAAAGTCAAAATGGCAGCCGGCACAAAATTACATGCTTTTTGCCCTATACGATCCAAGTCCATATTGGTGACATAGTTATCATCTAGTATGTGGAATATGTGTAATCACAATGTGTTTTCTTAGATGTTTGTCATCTAACAAAAAGTAAAGGTAGGAGAGCAATTTTTGGCAATTGTTAACATTTTGGTTCGGCTTTTTTTTTCTTTTTTTTATCTTCTTTTTTTTTTTGACGTCGTTCAATCGGAATTGAGGAAATTATATAAACGTGGAAGGTTTGTAATTATAATTGAAAGAATCGCCAATGTCCCTGGGAGTTTAACTTATTGCTTTGTTTATCAAGTATGTGTTGTACAGTGATGTGAATTTAGCTGTCATGAAGGAAATATTTTATTTAACGACGCACTCAACACATTTTATTTACGGTTGTATGGCGTCAGCCCACACATATATTGAGAGAGGAAATCCGCTGTCGTCACTTCATACGCTACTCTTTTCGTTTAGCAGCAAGGGATCTTTTATATGTACCATCCCATAGACGAGATAGCACATACCACGACCTATGATATATCAGTCGTGATGCACTGGTTGGAACGAGAAGTAGACCAATGGGCCTTCAGACGGGGATCGATCCTAACC
>JAECMU010132093.1:0-22273 GCA_016106625.1 Dracogyra subfuscus
ACAGTTTTTACCAATATCTCATTTGTCCGCATACTCAATATATATGATTTGACATTTCTATAAAACAAAATTCATTGAAATACTCATTGCGTTATTTATGCCTCTCAGTATAGTGCACATGTAGTACATACATATGTTTGTGACTTTGTTGTATACATTATGGTATAACAGGAGTCATGAGAATAATAATAAGAAGGTTGTTTTGTTTAACAACACCACTAGAACATTGATTTATTAGTCACTGGCTACCGATGTCAAACATTTTGTAATTTTTATAGGAAACCCACAAATGTTTTCCATTAGTAGCAAGGGATCTTTTATATGCACCATCCCACAGACAGGATAGCATATACCACAGCCTTTGATATACTATAGTCATGGTGCACTGGTGGGAATGAGCTCCATGCATGCTTTGTTAGTTAAGCTATGTTGGCATCATTGGAGCCCATGAACAATAAAGCTGTAATGTATGCGATACCGATGGGGTTTGATCCCAAACCGATCACACATCAAGTGTGCGCTTTACCACTGGGCTATATGCCACCCTCTCATGAGAATAATGTCATTTATGGATATCTCTTAAAACAATAATTCTACCAACCAGTCCCATACTAACAGTCCTAGGAGATGCTCACTTGTATTCACAAGATTGGCATGTTAAATGAGACTACATGTAATTTGTTTCATCCTTTCAAAAACATATGTAATTTGTATGAAATTTAAACAACTTTAAATGTCACATGTCCAAGGGTTTGCCAGTTTGTGTTTGTCAGTAACACTAAGGATTGACTTTGCAATTGGAACCATTTAAACCCTAAGGTACATAATTCTGCTATACAATTAAATGACTTTAATGCATGCTTGCTAAAACTCCAAAGGTGCAAGTTGAGATAAATTATGGACATTATTTCTGATTGAATGAATCGGCACCAATGTCCAGAAGTAATGTTGCTGAGAGAGAGCAATATTTGGGAGTGTTGAGACAGTGGGCACTAAACTGAAAAAGATTCAAATGGGTGATTAAATCTGCAGCAGTTGCAGCAAAGATGCTAAAAAGTGATTCAGCACAAAAATTATCTGCCAAAGCCATTCTTTGGCATGTAATTTCACAATGGAATGGGGATGCACAACTGTATTTTATAATGACTAAAAAATAAATTGTGGACGATAGCATGTTTGCATTTTTTTTTTATCAGTCTTGGCAACAAGTTCAGACTTGGTAACCTGGAAATCTTCAGCCAGATTATAGACAAAAGTCCTTAGCTGATCCAACAATCAGGAGTCCGAGTTGAGGGTTCCAAATTACTTTCAATACATAGGGGCATTGCTTGTGAAAAAAATGCCGTAAATGCTGAGCATTGTTGCCAAGGGTTTATACAACACCCACTGCTTGTTTAGTAATATTAATTTATTTAAAAATATGAAATATTATTTATTTGTTATTTACTTATTAGGTTTGTTTTAAGTTATTTTTTTCTTTCTGTTTCTTTCTGTCTTCTGTAATCTTCAAAACAAAAACATTTCCTAGCAGAATTACTGTAGTCTGTATTTTCTGCCATTTTTATTTCCTTCTTGACGAAGATGAAAGCAGAAGCCACTTGTCCGAAAGAAAACTGAGAAACCAGAGTGGTGCAATGTTAACGAACCTCATGGGTTCACGTCATTAAAATCACTGGCATGTTTGATCAATACCACGATAGAAAATTCTGGCAGAGAAAATTAATTTAAGGAAGCTTCCTCCACCAGAACCAGGGACATTTATTGGGAATCCTCTGACTTTCTCACATTGGAAAGCAGCCTTTAAAACACCGATTGAGAGACGAGGAATCCCACTATCTGAGCATATCTATTACATAAAACGACATCTAGATAGTGCAGCAAAAGAATCTGTGGAAGGGGATGTTATCTTGAGTACAGATTAAGCATACAAGTACATTTATGTAAAAGCCTTATTTGACAAATTATTTCATAATTCATTCATTCATCCCCAATGCCTTTCCCCGACAAACTGGAATGTTAAATAGTACAGCAAGGTTATTGATCACAAAAAACAAGGTTCATGAAGGCCACATACTAGTTGAAGACACGCACATGATTCAAACACTGATGCAGGTTTTTCTAGTATAGGTTATCAACACAATTCCAGTCAACAGATGATAGATCATGATGTGTATGCAGTGAAAGAAAGTTTCAATGACCACTTTGAGCAGAAAGAAAAAGACTACACCAATTGGAATGAAGATTTTTTGTTTTGCATCTCAAGATAGGAAAACATTTTTGAAATATAAATCCATTCAATGATCATTCTTTGGAACTAACAAGAGGCAAGAAAATACAAGATAACTTTTAAGGGTGTGCTGTGCTCATGTGTATGGGCACGTGAGTTTTGAAAAATCAGAGTCAAACAGTTGAGGTTCAAAACACTGCCCACTATCATGCTGAACATTTTCCCAATACCTGTGAAAGAATATTAGTATTGTGAAGAAGACTGAACACTCGCATTCTTCAATATGGCCAGACCCACTGTAAGCCATGATGGTTCTAAACACCAAGGCAGGTAAATGCTGTGATACAGAGATGTCCAATGCCCTTCTTAAGTGCAAGGGAGCGACATCCTGTTCTTAGATTGTGGAAAGTTAAAAAAAATAGCAAAAAAATGTAATGTGTCTATTTGGGGTTTTTCATTTCATGAATAATATTGTTGATTTGGTGGCTCAGCATTTGCACTGATAAGTCTCTTATTTTGTTGAAGCGATGACTGGGATTCACACTGGATATCTGTACCAAAAGGTAGCAATATTTTATGGCATACTCTCTCTACCTCAGATGGCATTAATTTGGACAGTATAATCTACACAGACAATATTGACACTGATGTAGATCATGATTGTTATCTGGTTAATGAAAAGATCCCTATGCAGTTGACCAGGACATTGCTAAGTGTGTATTTATACACAGATATGTTTTATACAATACCAAAGCTTGCTACATGTAAATATTTCGCTGAAAAGAAAACCCAAGTATTTGTAGATTATCACTTTAATACCCTGGACAGAGGTTAGCAAGTATTTGGGTGTAATAATAAATAATAAGCTTGTTTTCAGCAAGGAAGATAAGAGAAAGATTTAAGAATTCAATTTGGGAAGGTTCAGAAAGCACCACCAAGTGGAATTAGGTATCAAAACGTACCAGCAAAACACAGCTGATTGCAGGAAAAACTTTCTTTTCAAAACCTATTTATATCGGTCTGGCCAACATTTTTCACCTTGATGTAAATTTGAGATATACATTTATCTCAGTCATATAGTATTCATCATATCTGTGATTATAGACATTATATTAAGCAATCACCAGGACACGCCACTAAAAGAACTGAAGTATTGTTTGCTATAGTTTTGCTTTGTGACTTACATTTCAACTACTGGTTGGTTGCACTAGTAAGCAAACTAGCGGCCAGCATAGCCCAGTGGTACAGTGCCCGCCTGATGCGCGGTCGGTCTAGGATCGATCCCCGTCAGCTATCCACTGAGGTTTTTTCTCGACATAACCATATGTCCGACGCCGATATAACCGTAATTATAATGTGTTGAGTGCATCGTTAAACAAAAAAAACAAAAAAATGGTAAGCAAACTATGTTGCTTAGCTGACCATTTATGGAATTGTAATTCCATCTTCATGATCAATAAAAATTGATGGGGTATAATGTGATGGCTGGATTCTAATAAGAATGGTTACATAAAGTGCAAGCTTGCAGAATGACACTGTCCATGTATTGAGAGTTAAGGGACTTGTTGTTAAAAAATAATCTAAATCAATTGGCCAATATGCCAAAAGCAGTTTAGACAACTCTTCTGGCCCTAAAGCAGGATATAATCTACCATACATTTTGGGGCTGGTGAAAGGCCCCAATCCCGCAAAATAAATTCCCAATCCAATACCAAACTTTTCCCAATTACAACCCAACAGTTAGGATTCCCAAAGTTGCTAAGTTAAAGAACAGAACGGCTTTTTTTACGATATTTCTTTAATGGATTGTGATGACTTTTTTCAACAATAGCCTATAAGCAAAACAATTGAGGCAAGCAATAAACTACTCGCATGTTGTAAGTTTTAGGCGAGTATGAGGGGTGCGCGAATTGCTATTCGCCTCTCACAGTGAGGCCTGGTATTGTTATTGATTATTTTTGAAAATCCCCTTTTTTTGTATTTGAAACATTATTTTTTCCCAATTGACCACAAAATGACCCTTAAAAAAAATGGTCTAGATTATACCCTGCCTAAAGGTTATAGTTAAATACTTAGACAGACTTTGACACACTTCTATGGGAGCGGGCAGCATAGCCCAGTGGTACAGTGCCCGCCTGATGCGCGGTTGGTCTAGGCTCGATCCCCGTCAGCTAACCACTGGAGGTTTTTCTCGACATAACCATATGTCCGACGCTGATATAACCATAATTGTAATGTGCTGAGTGCATCGTTAAACAAACAAACAAAAAAAAGAAAAGAAAAAAAAAACACCCACTTCTATGGGGGGAAAAAGTTCACGGTGTCTTCTCTAAGTAGGAAAGTGTTATTCCTGACAATGTGGTAGTCTGGTTATGTTGTTTTGAAAAACAGGCACCCCTTAACAAATATAAATAATGTTTGCTCAAACTCAATCCCAAAATGTTTTCGCTTGAATATGATAGAGATTTTGAGATTCTTAAAAGGGAGATAACTAGTTGGGGAAAATCATACTACCAATCGGTGAAGATGATGTGTGTGTCTATGTTCATCTTGTCTGACACCATGTTGTTGAGTACTGATTGACTCTCATCAAATTCTTTATTTTATTTTCTTCAGTTCACCACAATGAACCTGGGATCAACAAATTGGGGGCTTGTCCGGGATAGATGCTTGATTCTAATAGATGCTTGACCAGCTGCCGCAACCAGTTGTGATCAATATTTATTACCCATATGGCCAGAGAGAAGTGGGGGAAAAAAAGAAGATCTTTCTCTAGGGAAAGAAAAAAAAAAAACATTTCTTCCACCAGATACAATTTTGACATTAGGTCAACAATTAATTTACTTCATTAGCAATATATACATTACAGCTATGACGCAATGCTGTATCTTTGTTCTCAATTTGTAAACTTGTTTTCAACAAATAAATTATGAAAATGGGTAATAAATAGAATACACAACTCATTACTCGGTAATACCGTTTATCTTGCATTCGTGAATTGATGTTCTTCCCTCGCCAAAGGCAAAGGCTAGGAAAGGACAATATCCAATTCACTTGTGCAACACAAACAGTGTTGCCTCATAGCTCATTGAGTATTCTCTAAATCTCAACTAGGGAAGGAAGGTACCGTAATGTTTTATTTAACGATGCTCTAAACCCATTTTATTTATGGTTATATGGCTTCAGACATAAGGTTAAGGACCACACAGATATTGAGAGAGGAAACCTGCTGTCACCACTTCATGAGCTACTCTTTTTCGATAAGCAGAAAGGGATCTTTTATATGCACCATCCCACACAGGGTAGCACATACCACAGCCTTTGATATACCAGTCGTGGTGCACTGGTTGGAACGAGAATTATCCCAATGGGTCCACCAACAGGGATTGATCCAGTGCACTGGCTGGAATAAGAAATAGCCCAATGGGTCCACCAATGGGGATCAATCCAGAGGCAGGCCCGAAAAAAATACTGAAAACAAAGGAAATGTTTTATTTAAAGAGACATTCCCGAGTTTGCTGCATTGTAAGATGCTTCCAACTGATAAAACATTACTACGACTAAACTTGCATATTAATTTTATTTTTGTGTTTAGAATATCAGTGTCTGTATATTCAATGTGTTTCTGGTCATCTTAATACATTGTGTATTTGTAAAAAGACCAAACTGGATTTTGTCTTCAAATTATTTTATACATACTAAAAAATATATTTTAGGAAATCCTAGACCGACCGTGCATCAAGTGCTGTACCATTGGGCTACGTTCTGCACCATCTTAACCAGGGAGGCTTGACTGTCCAAAAGATAAAAATTCCAGAGCAACAAAATAGTAGTATGTGGAAAACTCTACACATCCGCAATCAAGAATCATCTTCAGGTCACTAAGGATCTTACATTTTCAACAACGGATATCCAGTCACTCTGTCAACTGATTGCGATATGGTTGATTAAAAAGTATCTTGACTTGGGAGATAACTAAAGAAAGAAAAAAAGAAAGAAATGTTTTATTTAATGACGCACTCAACACATTTTATTTACGGTTATATGGCGTCTGACATATGGTTAAGGACCACACATATTTGTAGACAAAACCCACTGTCGCCAC
Source organism: Dracogyra subfuscus (assembly GCA_016106625.1). Classification (NCBI taxonomy): domain Eukaryota; kingdom Metazoa; phylum Mollusca; class Gastropoda; order Neomphalida; family Peltospiridae; genus Dracogyra; species Dracogyra subfuscus. The sequence continues at coordinate 6,333 of JAECMU010132093.1, forward strand.
TTCATGGGCTACTCTTATGTCCATTAACAGCAAGGAATCTTTTATTTGCACTTTCCACAGGCAGGATAGCACAAACCATGGCCTTTGTTGAACCAGTTATGGATCACTGGTCAGTGCAAGTGGTTTACACTTACCACTGAGCCTTGCAGAGCACTCACTCAGGGTTTGGAGTTGGTATCTAGATTAAAAATCCCATGCCTTGACTGGGATCCGAACCCAGTACCTACCAGCCTGTAGACAATAACTAAAGATGATTGTGGCAGTACAGCATTTCTTCTGATTGAAGATATGTTGAAAGAATACTGCTCCATGGAAAAGCCAAAAGATAAGTCAGAAGATATCCGTATGGACAATCCAGTGGAAGAACAAAGGTTTAACTTTCAAAAAGTGTTCAATTCCGAGAAAGGAATTTAAGACAATGAGTCACATCACTGATGGGGAAAAATTGTATTTCATTCAGTAACCTGGTACATCATATGGAGAGTGGACTTGAAAATGCGTATTCTATTCAAAGAATAGTAGATGATGTAAAAAGATCAACTGTTTGTGGGACAAAACTAAAAACTTATAAAAGGTAGAACTGCTGTTCAAGTGTGAGGAATTCTGCATACCCATTTACATGAAAACCCCAGCAACAAAGTTGTATTAAGAGCTTTGCAAACTAACCCATTGTCTCTTAAGAGGATCCGTAGGAGTTTCTCTTATGGGCGCTGGATCTTCGACAGCATGTGGAATTTGCAGCACAAGAAAATCACTTTGAACTGAGTTACAGTCCACAGTTAGTGCAATCCATGTTTTTACATAGTGTGCAGACTGGACTTGCAAATGATGTGGTTCATCAGAAAATTCATCAGTTCACAGATGATAAGAATATTTCTCATGAAAAATTGTTACACATAATGAACAAGATAGTTTCAAGGAAATTAAAAGGTAAATAAAACGGGAAAATGTGCAAGTACATGTACAACTGCCAAAGATTTACCAGTTAGATGCAGAATCTTCTGAATTACAAGAACTTAAGGAAAAAGCTAAATTTAAAAATAGATGTGAACATGTTGACCAATCAAGGATCTCTCGGTACTTGAGAGGTGGGGTTGGGGTTTCAAAAGTGTGCAGGGATGAACAGATGCCACACACTTTTGTTGAAAAACACACCAAAGCATGGTACAAGATGTTGTTACATTTGTGTTTAATATTTGCATTTTCATTTTATTTACTGTGATAAGGGTATTGGGGGGTGCTTATTTACAGATAAGGGCCTAATTTGTTAAACGTTATTAAAAAGATATGGGCTAATTTCTGGTCAAATATGGTATATTCAAAAGAAATGGCTTTGTGTTTTACTTATATTGAACCTAAAATTTCAAATTTCTGTATGTGCAGGACTGGTTGGTAGAATTTACCAGTTAAATGAGATTTATCTGTAAAGTATGTTAAAGTAATTGGTATAAATTCTTAAGACACCGAAACTATCAATATGGTATCTCGAATATTTAAAAGAGACCACATTCTTATCAGCAGCCATTCTTTCATATATTACATTATTTTCATTTCAATTTATTTTCATGCTCATATCCAATTAAGGTTCAAGCATGCTGTCCTGGGTACACACTTCTGGACTGTCTGTCCAGGACAGTGGGTTAGTTGTTAGTTGATTAGTGGTTATTGAGAGAGAAGAGGGTGTAGTGGCCTTACACCTACCCACTGAGCCCTTAAGAACTTGCTGAGGGTTGGAGCCTGTACCGGGCTGTGAACCCTGTACCTACCAGCCTGATAGCTTAACAACTGTGTTACTGAGGCTGGTATATATTACGAGATCAGTTAAAACAAGCAACTGAGATTCACACATGCAGTCTTGATTCACACAGTCGTAAGTCAGTCATTCATAACGTCTAGTTGATACACACTGTGTGAATATCTATAATATCCAGATACCACAACTTATTAATAGTATTTTAATGTTGGAAAATCCATGTTCATACAAGCAGTGTAATATCTGCTATCAATATGTGTAATGTCCAACAATCTATGTTCATACAAATAGTCTCGTATCTGCTAGAAATTATCAATCTCGGTGGTATCCAGGAATTCAAGTTCACACAAACAGTTTAATATCTGCTAGAAACCATCATCTCGGAAATGGCCAAGAATCCACATTCATACAGTTTGGTATCCTCTACAAACTATCCATCTTTAAAAGCGTCCAAGAATTGATGTTCATACAAGCGGTTTTAATATATGCTACAAACTATCAATCTCTGTAGTGTCCAAGAATTCGTGTTTATACAAGCGATCACAGGTCTCAATAACATCCAGCTTCTGCCATCGCCTTGGTGGCCACACAATGTGAGAAGCTTTGGCACTGATGATTCCAAGAGCAACCTGAAACAAAACAAAAAACGAAACAAATCAAGACAATTTATGGTAATTCATGCTATGACTTCATCAATAAACTGCAGTCAGAAGGCTGCCATTTTGATATTCCTTAGTGACACAAGTATAAATAAAATATCCCGACTAATGGGTAAGATAAGGAAAGGGATATCTGTTTGATTACAAGTAATTAAAGGAACAGACCCTAGTTTCAGCTCGTGAAAATTAACACTTAAGTTTAGTTAATGTACAAACCTGTAAAAAAACTTGGATAAAGTTACAATTGAGTATGTAGCCTTTAAATGGTGAAATATCCTATAAAAATAGACTAAAACTTGACTCCTTAATTGTTACTTATTAGACGCACATATGTTTTTAGATATATGAGAAATATATTTTGTGATATTAAAAACATCAGGATGACCAAAAACACTTTTAATTTGCGGAAATGCATAATCTAAACAATAAAATCTAAGTAAAGTATTATTTAAGTTAACAAAAACGGCTCTAAAAGTAAAACATATGCCTTAGTGTTAAAAAAACAAGGGTATGTCCCTTTAATTTAAACAAGGCTTTTTATGTCTAACAAATGACACTTTGTGGAAAAGGACACCTGCTTCAAGCATAAAAGCTTTTATTACAAAAAAAATAGCAAAGAATCTTTTATGAGAAATTTCCCATAGACAGGACAATACATACCATCACCTTTGATAGGACACTAATTTGGGTGATAAAAACACATCATTTGTTAGACATCTAACAGCCTCCGAACAAACACTGTGCAGAGGTGTCGTTAAAACAAACATTCCTTTCATTGTCAAATTCAAAGAGGATGGGTTTATCTTGGTGATTTTCTAAGCTCTGAAATCTATAACAAACATATAATATTAAATTTAATATTTGAAAACAGAATTTCCAAATGTCTAGCACTAATTTAGTATGGTACATGGCCAATGGTATTCCTTTTTTAAAGTCATCCAAAATTTAAAAAAAAAATAAAAAATAAAAAAAATAAAAGGCATTCAAGAGTAAGAATTGGTTTAACTATTCGGCTGAAGGGACTAGTGGAACATCCATGTCCCTTGCAAATTCTAATTAAATACAAAGTCTAAGCAAATTATATATTCATGACCTTCTCCTCACCCCCACCCCACCCTATCAATGCTGCATAAACCTGTGAATATAAGGAATTATTTTCTAGCAGGCCAAAGTTACAGGTCGTGCTTAAAACAGAGGAATGTTAAAATATAGATATATTGATGAAGACCTACAATTATCCTTCTAAAGCTTTTATTTTGATGAAGCTACAATAATGATTTTTATTTAATAGTACTAATAAAGTGAGCAATTTTATTGACATGCTATGGATAAAACATTTAACTTGAACTCCGTCTTTCTGGTATATCTGATTAACTGTGTTGTTTTTCAAAATTAATTCTTGTGGGTTAGTCACCTTTTCACCTAGAATATTTTAGCACTTTTTAATGTTTGATGCAAATAATCCAATATGATAAAACATTAACCCAAACTCATTCTTTCTGGTGTATCTGATCATCTGTGTAATTTTTGCAAATTCTAACTGTGGGTCAGTCACTTTTTTTCACACAGAATATCTTTATTGCTTTATAATGTGATATGAAAATAATCAGGCCAACTGATCAGGTTTTGCCGGATCATGCAGCATACAACATCTGTCATGATGCAAAATTCCCACGCCCCAGTTCTCAGATGAACTCATCAACTCTCTGCGCAATTGTTTTTAATCACAACAACAGAGAATCTCACGGGATGTATTGATCCACACCAGAATAACCCAGTGCAAATGAGTCCACGGAGTTATTTTAATTATTATTAAAAAAAAAAAAAAACCCAAAAAAAGACTTCAATAATAATGTGTCTTAGTCAGTATTTGCCTCAGTTATTGGTTTTCATAAAATTAACTCCACAAACACAACATCCCAAGTACTGAAGCTAGTAATGTCTGGTGTTAGCAGAACATTGTTTTGTTTTAGCTTGGTCATACATGTGTACTGATTATCAGACACACGATGCACCGAGAAAAGGTGAGCATCTAATCTGCCTGTGAGATAAGATATCAAGGTAGTGACGTCAGCAAGGCAAGAGGTGACTAAGCTAAAAGAAAATTCATTTCGTCAAACACATGGATTAAAGAGAATTGGTTGAGGTCCTGGGTTTGAGAGATAAATTTATCAGTCTTTGCATGTTAGGGTTACCTCAACAAGATGTTATTTTTTTAAAGTGTTTTTTTTCACCTAGGTTAATTTTAGATCATATGTAATACAGTTACGCTTGTGCTAACCAGCCAATAAAGGTGGTATGGCAAAGTGGTATCTAAAGACAGATGATGCATGAAGAGTTTTAAACATGTACCGTACTCAATTACACTTAAAATTCAAATCTGTAAATATGCTTTTGAAATAAATATTGGGATTGGTCAAACAAATATTATATGACTTACAAAACTTATGATCATAACTGTATGAATCTCAATTCTGCACGCTTTTTGGCAATGCTTAGAAAACAAAAGAGATTGCTTGAGTCATTTTCTTTATTTCAGATTAATAAAATGACTGTTTATAAGTTAATCATTAATGTTGACGGGAAAAGCTAACGTGCTAAGAAATTCAGTGTGTAAAGCATTATTTTTTTTAAAGGCACACTTTCTTTATTGGACTACGAAAACATGAAAGCACAAACCGGTCCAAAGAAGTTGCTGTCCATGCTGTATTCATGGTGGTCTCCTTCCACCCAGCAGTGTCCTGTTGGCACGTTTAGCACAGAACGTCGATACGACCGAGTTCTGGAAGAGAGAAAAAAAACACTTCAAAGATTACAAGATTTATGACTTCATTTAGAAGGCAAACTGAAAGGTTTCTATAAAAATCATATTTATTGCAAAAATGACAAACAGCAGGAAAATTGGTTCAGAAAAAAAAAATATAAAGAAAAATATCCACTTTTGACTTGGGTTTCCATAGCTGGCATATCAAAGGCTTCAGCATGCATTGTTCTAAGGGATGGCTGCTGCTAATCTATTTAGTGGCAGCAATGTGCTTTTTCATCAAATCACAATGACTATGTTCAACATCTAATAGCCACTGATTAAACAAGTCTTTGCCTTAGGATATGGGTTGAGAAGTTATGTGTTTTAATTATATCTTTTTCTTTCAATTTTTAAATAAATCTAAGTTAAACTTCTAAAAGGGGGCCTCAAAGAATTTGGTCCAGAGTTTAAAGAATCTTAAATTTTTCGAAACAAATAAAAATTTTTTTTTACATCTTATAATTCTGTCATTCTGAATTCTTTTGTAAAGTTTGAAGGATTCGTGTCATCTGAAATTTTTTAATAGGATGGACATAATATAGTCAAAGATCACTGCCTGGACATTAAAAACCCAGGATATCTTGACCTTATTTGTTTGACATTGGATCCCCTTAACATCAAAACTCATCCTGTATATACTCTGAAATATTAAAATCCACAATAGTTTATTAATGTTTAAAAAGACCACCCTGTCAAAGCATTATTGCCACCCTGTCAACCAAATTGATTCCAAATAAATTCATATTTACCTCACTGTATCACCTTCAAGGGCAATTATTCTTTTAATTAATTTCTGTTCTGGGTTGGATGGTGATCTGAAAATAAATACATTTTAATACTGTAGAGGTCTGTGAAAAACAACCTTGAACCGACATAAAATTATGTAGCATTTTAGCTGAGGAAATCATCTAGAAAGACTAAGTTCATGGTTGTCTTTGGTAAAGCCTCTGGACCTACAGCAATTCATATCTTGGCTACGTCAGTTGCCATCGTTAAGTCTGAGCCCTGTCACTCTACAATATTTTAGTTTTATAGTGAGTAGTACAAATTTCTTATCTTAAAACTATGAGTGATCCCACCCACCAGGGCCCATATTTTCAAAGCAATCATAAAATCATTGTAAGCTTTGATGTCACTATGGAATGTACCCTATGATGGTTCTTCGATTTCATAGGCTAAGATAGCTTTGAAAACATGAGCCCTGCACCTTTTCATCAGAAAACTTGATTTAGTTACTAAGACTAACAAACATTACAATGATCAGATGGGGAATCCAGCTACAACATAAATTTCAAACTATCTTCATATTTTATTTGAAAAATTTAAAAGAAATTTCTTTGCATAAAATATACAAAATATAATACACAAGATAAAACTGTAGTTATTGGATAAAAACAGCTGCCGTGATGGACAATCAATCCAGAAAATTCTCTCAAACAAAATAAAAATCTCCAGAACAAAGTAATTATCTAGCAAATCTTCTCACACTGTCTGTCCACATCAAATATTTATGTGTGAACTAAGTGATAAAAAGATCACAAAGCCTGCTTGCTACATATCGGATTGTGGTCAGTGTCAACAGTACAATTTGTATTTAGATTTAAACTTCACATAAAAACATTAAATTAATTATATCAAAAACATCACTCCATACACAAATCTGGTGGCAGGACATAGCTCAGTGGTACAATGCTCGACTAATACATGATCAATCTAGGATTGATTCCCGTTGGTGGACCTATTGGGCTATTTCTTCTTCCTGCCAGTGTTCCACAACTGGTGTATATTGTAATAAAGGCTGTGGTATGTACTATCCTGTCTGTAGGATAAAAAATATTTTGATGCTGATCGAAAAGAGTAGACCATGAAGTGGTGACAGCAGGTTTCCTCTTTCAATATTTGTTGTCCTTAACCATATATCCCATGTCATATAACCATAAACAAAATGTGTTCAGTGTGTCATTAAATAAAACATTTCCTTCCTTTCATAAACAAATCTGAAATGTTATGTGTGCTTAACATTACACATACATGTATTAAATATAACACAATGTACATATAGGTCTGTACAGGTCTATATATACTTATAACAAAGTAATTAACGACAGATAAGACTTTTTAGTAATTCTTTTCTGATGTCATATGACGTTATATCAGTAAGTTTTCATACAGACGACTTTTAGATATTGTTTCAATAAAATATTACCAATGATGCGGGCAAAAATCTTGCACACAGTGATTTTTTGTTCAGTCATTTATTAAAACTGTTGAAGTGCACATTCAGTTCAAATTTGTTACTCATCATAAAGAATACTTAAGTCACATAACCTAAACAATACAAATAAAATAATCCGGGAGCAACAAGCCTGAAAAAGACCTACCCGGTAATGAATTGGTTTGTTTATGCAAAGGTTGGTTGTTCATTTCAAATTTACTGATGAGATGTTTGAGGTGATTAAAGTTAGAAAGATGACCATTTATCTATCAAACAAAATAGCCCCTTCCCCTGGATTGTATATCAACAGATACCACTAACATAAAACTGTAAACAATTTTATAACATATTTATACTGAATTATACAAAGTAGTGTATGTTACGTAAAAAATAAAATGATTGTCAAATAAATACAAAATATTAAAATATATAGAGGTTATTAACAGTGTTTTTCGGTTTCGTAAATATCATATATTAGGAATAAAAACTGTATTGTGTGAGCCTCTGGCAAGCATAATACATTATTTTTATTTCTAATACTGTAGATCCTGAAATTAATACGATCATGATATTAATGCGAAAAATGCAAGCTTGTGTTATTCGTATTAATAATATGACACATTTATTTCTATCTTTTGTCTATGTGTCCCAAGTTATTAAAAAACAAAAAATAAAGATTAAAATTCTAACATATACACAACTGGAAAACAGTTCATTGCAGGCGAGTCACTAATTATTGAACAGTCTAGCAAGCTAATGCTATGTGTCACACTCTTTTAAAACAAACACAAATTAAAATTCTAATACATTTATAAAACAACTGGAGCACAATTCATCATTGTAAAGTTGCTATTGAGATGTTTTTGTTTGATGACTATGAATGCTTATGTCAGTTATGGAGTATCACCGTAGTACGTTTGTCTAAATGCCAATAAATGTAGTACCCTACCCTCATTTAATTTACATCTAATTTGCAAAGTTATGAAATTCTGAAAGTATGTGATCTGAAAAAATATCACATACTTTGATTACACTGGATATGCTAGAAAATATTTGATAAATATATTTATTACCCCAACGGTCATTCATAATGGAAAATATTTTCCATATTTTCTCAGTGAGAAATATTCTGCATTAGTCTAATGAACAATACTACTGAACAATTTGACACTTACAAACCAACGACCTTGTTGGTATTAAATATGACATCATCTCTGGTAACTTGTTTATTATCCTCTATATATATTATGATTTCAATCTTTATAATACACGTGTTGGTCATGAGATTGTTCTCAATCTGCAGTCCATTCACAACTGAGACTGCTGTGAAATTTCTGTTCAGCATCTTTCACAGAGCAAATTATAATTATATTATCACAGAATCTAGACACAGATGTTTCTATATTACACTGACACCTGGTTGTGTTATATGGCATCCCTCAGTAGGAAGATAAAGTTAATTTGCTGCAATACCTGGTATTGTGATTGGCCTGGTATACACCAAGGTTCTATGTTAAGGCTTGTCTGCAAAAAGTGGTTTGGGTGGAGGTTGAGTAAATTGTTTTAACAATATGCGCGATTGGACAGGTCAACTAACAATATTACAATTTATTCATTTAATGCTGTGATATGTTTAGCAGTTTTAATTTTCTCAACAACAAAATTTGCAGATTTAAAAAAAAAAAAATGTCTCTTTCACAATTTAGACCATAGTCCAGTCTGTAAGATAAAATGAGCTATTTTTTCCAGTTCACCTCTCTTTCCATAGAGTTTGGTGTGTAGGGCAGTCTCGATTGGCCACTCAGCTTGTCTCAGGTCTTGATAAGTTGGACACATCTGTAAGATGTGTAACAAAGAGCTATTTCGGACTACTAATGATCAAATTCTAGCTCTCACTCAAAATTTCAAATTCGAACGACCATCAAAATTGTGCCAAAATTCCTTCAATTAAATTGCGCAATAAAATACTTTTCGGACCTACCCATTAGGGTATCAAAACTCCATAGCACTTACAAAACCCCAACCTGCCTCCAAGTCGATTGGGCTACTGCATGGTTCTCCCTTGAACCTGATAGCGCAGGTGGTCCCCTCTTACCTTCCCCCACACCTTTCCTGTCACAGACGGAGGGATCCGGCCAAGGCCGGTCCCTGCGACTGTGATAGGCATACGCTACAACAGCTTGCTCTGAACGTGTACGTTAAATTCTTAGGATTAGGATTAGGATTAAGATGTGTTCTGCTGTTTGGTCTTCCAGGCCATAACTGCAGATTGGTGTTGCTGCAAGTTTGAACATTCTGAACATGTGAGCATTCAGTCGGTTGTGGCCTGTCCGGAATCTCAACAAAGTAACTTGTTCCAAGCGACTGAGAAGGTGGTAATCATCTTGTTCTGTCCTGAAGCTAATGTTGTTGCTGGGCTGTACATGATGAACTCCTAGCTTGGCTAGCCTGTCTACTTCCTCATTTCCTGGAATCCCACAGTGTGCTGGGATCTACTGTAGAGCTACTCATCTTTCCTTTGTTACCTCTTGCATGGCTTTCATCAGGTGAGGAAGTTTTTCCCCTTGCAAGGCTTGTAGGACTGAGAGAGCATCTGTGAGGAAGACAACTTGTTGACAATCTTCTTTTGCATCCTTGATCATTGTAGCAGCCTGAATAAGTGCATGGGTTTCTGCATTGTAGCTGGATTTTTGCAGATGAATGAAGGAAAGAAATGTTTTAGTTAACAACGCACTCAACACATTTTTTTTACAGTTATATGGTGTTAGACATATGGTTAAGGACCACTATGATATTAAGAGAGGAACCCTGCTGTTGCCACTTCATGGACTATTCTTTTCAATTTGCAGCAAAGAGATTTTTTTATATGCACCATCCCACACAGGGTAGTACATACCATGACCTTTGATATGCCAGTCAAGTGCACTGGCTTGTTGATGAATTAATAAAATGAATGAAAGAAAGCATGCATACATAAACGCAGTAATATTTTGTTCAGTATCATGTCGTGATTCGCTACGCGAGTATCGGAGATTGTTACACAGTTTTAAAACATTAACAGTAGTTGCTAATCAATTTTCAATTGACTAGAAATATTGATAATCAAATCAATTTTCAATTGACTAGAAATATTGATAATCAAGATTTTGAAAACAAAATGTTCGCTGAAACAAATGAACAAATGTATAACCAAATGAATGAATGTTACTGAGTGTCAAACAAGAAAGAAAGATTACTGACTGACTAATGAAAGACCATTTAAATATTGGTGAACTCTTGCAACAGAGTGGGACAATTACATGTCAGATGTAACAAGTAATAATGAAATGTATTTGTTCTCTAGGACCAGTGAATGTTGATGCTTAATGAACGCCTTGAATTCACTTTCATGATGTGGCAATACAAGCAGATCATCTGATGCAGGATTATAAATATTACCATTTAACACACTATCAGAAGCAGACAAGCTAAGAAATCTGCTCTGTGTGGTTAACAGTACCTCACTAAGCAAAACATTTGTTTGTTTTGTGACACCACTAGAACACACTGATTTATTAATCATCAGTATTGGATGTCAAACATTGGTAATTCCGATATGTAGTCATCAGAGAAAACCTGTTGAAGTTTCCTACTGCGGCAATGGATCTTTTATATACATTTTCCCACAGACAAGAAAGCACATGCCACGGCTTTTGACCAGTTGTGGTGCACTAGTTGGAACAAGAAAAAAAACCCAATCAGTTGAATGGATTCACCGAGGTGGTCTGATCCCTTGATGCAAGCATCTCAAACAAGCACTCAGCCGACCGAGCTAAATCCTGCCACTCACTCAATAGATTCACGTCTGTTGCTGGAATCTGAACCCAGTAGTCTAACCATTGTATCACTGGTGCCAGACTGATCTTACTGTTTCGGGTTATGCTGATGCATATAGTCAAATTTATCACCTACTCTGCTGAGATGAGATAGGCAGCTTGTTAGTAAAGGCAATGCAGTCCTTGGTTTTTGAAAATTATAGGGGAGTGAAAAATCGCACACCTCAATATGCTAAGGCGAGTGAAAAACCACTCTCCAATTAAGGACCTTCCTATCAGCTAACTGAGCTATCAAAACTGTTGATTTTTGTAAACAGTGAAAATAAATATACCCATCTATTTTACATGCACCATTTGTTGAGTGTAACGTGCGCTGCTTTTCACTCTCATCAGATTGAAATTACGTGCGCTGTATGAGCGCGATTGCACCCACGCACCTTAAAAAGCAAGGTCTGCAATGCAGCCAATGCCACACAATACGAGTGCCTCATATTCTCATGTCATGTCGTGATTTTATTCTCCCACTCTTTCTCAGTATTAAAAGTTATATTAAGGGAAGCCTGTTGCTTTAAACGAAGCATATACATTAAAATATCTTATAAAATTTAGCTTTATTCAGTATGATGTGATTGGATTAAAATATGGAAAAACATGTTATAAACAAAATTGGTTGTATGTGTACATACAAAATAAGACTTCGTCAAGATGGTAATGCATTATTGTGTTTTGTCAAAAATTAGGTTAATACTAAAAAATCATTACCAGTGGAGTAAATCGAACCAGCTTTCTGCTTAACATAAACCCATATCAATAAAATATAAATTCAGAAAAAACATTTAGTATGGTTTTAATATTAATTATTACAGAGAAAATGGACTTAATGTTCATAACATAATGCAAAATTGGACAATTGTTTTATTGGACTCAATAAAATGCATTGACTATCAAGTGATACACAAATAGTTCTACGGCTTCACTTGGCCACAAATAAAAAATGTTACGAATGTGTACATTCTTAAAGCTAGTGTGTTACTTTCTACTTTCTAAAATATACAATTTGATGTCCTAATGATCTTATAAGAAATCTCACTTGGAAACTAAATTACAGATTTCAAAAGAGTCTTGGCCTTCCTCATTAGAAAGCCAGTCTGGACATTAACCCATCAATCACTGGCAATCAAAGCAACAAATTTCAGATAATAGACAAATTTGGAGACCATAAAATAAGAGAAAATTGGAAAGTGAACAAAAAGTTTAACGCAAGACTGGATTAATATTGCTGTAATAAAGTGTGGCACACATGAAACACACATTAGTATTGAGCCAATGCTGATCAATAAAAGTGCTGCGATGAAACTAATCCAATAAAAATGTTGCATGATCACACTAAGCGATCGTTATGCTTCAATGCTATCAATCACTATACACTTATGACAAACTCTTGTGCAATAAAGCTTTTACTGTTTACAACTTTCACATGAAAGGAAGTGCTGATTATGTTTTTGTATAATATTACTGAACAAACTGATGTTGATGACGATGAATATTTTCATTTCATGAAAAACATCAGGTGTCCTAGGCAGAATGGAAAAAATTGATAACAATATTGAAAACTAACAAAAACCTTATTAAATCTCTTTCATCACTGCAGACAATGAAGCTTCAAAGGGTATGCCTGTACCAAATGTGAAATTAATTGGCAGTTAGTCTCTTCAGTTAGAAGAGGGCGGGACGCAGCCCAGTGCTCGCTCGATGCACAGTCGGTCTGGGATCAATCGCAGTCGGTGGATCTATTGGGTTATTTCTCGTTCCAGCCAGTGCGCCGCGACTGGTATATCAAAGGCCATGGTATGTACTACTCTGTCTGTGCATATAAAAGATCCCTTGCTGCTAATTGAAAAGAGCAGCCCATGAAGTGGTGACAGCGGGTTTCCTTCTTCAATATCTGTGTGGTCCATAACCATATGTCTGACGCCATATAACCGTAAATAAAATGTGTTGAGTACATTCCTTCTTTTTTCAGTTAGAACAGCATTCTGGTTAAGGTCTATTGGGTTATATAGCATTTATTCAGTCTACTGGGATAATTATTACAATATAGTACAGCACAATTACTCAGCCAATGTCCCCAACAACACTAATAAACAAAATTTATGCCCCAGTAAAAAGCAAAAGAACTCTTAGCATATAAAAAGACTGTTAGTATATATACCAAATGATTGGAACTGTGTACATTATGTCCCTTCAAAGACAAAATATTGGCTGTTTCACTCATTTCAACTGGTAGAAATAATCATGGTAGATCAGCTTCAAGAAAACTAATCTGAGATGCACTATCATTAAGATTAAAAATTGTTCTTTCAAGGATACTTCATGTTAAATTGAGATAACTAGTTACATTGTTTGTATTCTTATCCTTGTCAGTAAGATATTCTGCTTTATCAGTAAAGGTTAGCCTATACATGACAAAAGTAAGTTTCCAAATACTGAAATAACCGTATGTAAGACACCACATAGTTATTGTTTAAGTTGAGGTGTTCTTAACAATGTTTTCTTTTCCTTTTTGATACCACAATATTATTTTTTATTTTTTTTTATTTTTTTAAATCGACCAAATATGTCGCAAGCATTTCAGTGAATTTGAGGCAATGCAACCATCATATATCTTGAATGATCAAAGTGGATTTATCAACAAGAAAAATGCCATTATAAATGAGTATAATGCAACCAGGATTTTATCACCTGTGTTTCTAGACTCCGATAATGGGCCCCATTTCCCACCATTTAACAGAGGCTAAGTCGTTTTTTATTCCCAATTTTGGAGTAAACAATTCTCAATCTCATTCATTTGACAAACCTTCCCTCCCCAATAACATTTTGTAATGCACAAAATAGATATATTTATTTGAATAAACACCAGTACATGTATATGCATATATACAGCATGACCTTTTTAATTTTAACTTGGCTTAATAAGATGTTTTTGAAATGAAACAGAAAATTCCCAATTTTTTGTAAAACGACACTGAAATTCCCAATTTCAAAGCCACAGATGTTAAGTCATATTTTAGAAATAAAACTCTTGCAAATGAATGCAATTTTTTTTAATTTGTTATTAAACATATGATTCATATCCAAAAATGACTGTCCTTTAATGTTTTACAGAACAGAACTTTATTACACTCAGGCCGTTGCACAACGGCATATGAGGAACATGATATATAAACTGTGGTGACAAGATAGGGTTTACAGGAGACAGTAGTACAATGGTATTAATACAAATACTCTACAGTAATAGAGATAACACTATGATACAGGTACAATAGAATAATAATACATATACCGGTAGTTAAAGCTTTTCATGAAGCTTTTCACAGACTGTAAACAATCATATCCATGTTTATACAAAGTGTCCATTGACCAACCTACTGTTACCTCATCGTGCTATAAACAAATTCCATCTTGCATAAGAAATAAACTTATTTACTTATGGCACACACAGTTGGAAAATAAAAGCAGGCAGTTTGCCTGAAGGCAAGCTACATGTCACGCAACCATTAACAGTTGATCAATAGACCTGGTTCCATTAGATTAATGACTTGTCACTTTATTGCATCTTTTGTCATGCGGCTTTCAGACAGAGCAAATATTGGTCCAAGAGTTTTAATCTGAATCAGCCTGCACAAGCCCATCTGTCAGCCTTGGAATTGGAAGAACCAGCATGTTCATTTACATCCCATCAACATTTTTTTATTCCTTGGGAAACACACTCAATCTGGTCATTTTTCTATTAACGATAAAGTGAAAGAAAGTGGTGACATTAAAATAAGAATGACCTGAAACATTATGACCGATAGAGAGTAATATTAAAATCAGCCATCAGAAAA
The DNA here is from genome assembly GCA_016106625.1 of Dracogyra subfuscus. NCBI lineage: Eukaryota > Metazoa > Mollusca > Gastropoda > Neomphalida > Peltospiridae > Dracogyra > Dracogyra subfuscus. Next base: position 21,468 of record JAECMU010132093.1, read on the forward strand.
ATACCCCATAGCTGTGTGCTAATCACTGTAATAATTATGTAATTAACATTTGAAAACTTTGTTTTCTGGAAATTAGTGTATGATTAAAACAAATTTTTTAGAAGCTTATAAAGTGAAGTAAAAAATTTAAATATACAATTACGTCTGTAACAATTTGTCTGTCACTGTTTTATTTCCCACAGGTTTACATTTCTCAAGTTAAAACATGTCAACTAACTAGAAAATCTAATGTGATGCTGTCTCCTCTCTATTGGACATCATCATGTTAATAATTGGTTTTATCTTTTCTTCGGTAGACTAAATGCTAAATGTAGTTAGGTGTTGCAATGATCACTTAAGTCTTTAAAAGAATTGGTAGTACGGTAGCTGCTGACAGACAATATGTAGCAGTGCCATTAAATTTTAGATACCAGGTACATGTAGATGTTCAGAATTACTGGAGCCCAGTGAGATGTAACATTTTCTTACATTTGTGTTAGCACAAAGAAATATCCCTAATATCTTAGGGTTTGCGTTAAATACTCACTGGTTGATGATTCACCTAGGGTCAAAAACAAAACCATCCACTGAAATTAACACTACTAAAATTGATTGATATATTACATAATTTAACTCATTAGATTCATATTAAAATAACTTGTTAAGTCAAATGGTATCTGGACAGAAAAGGGAGTACCACATCATCTCATACGGAGAATGTAAAATATTTCAAATATATTCACCATGTTTAGTAGCGTTTAATTTTTTTTTATTATTTGTTTGTCGTTGTTGGGTTGTTGGTTTTTGTATGGGTTTTTGTGTGTGTG